>JAPYZN010000250.1:0-37500 GCA_030522865.1 Psyttalia lounsburyi
AAAAAGTGCTACTTTACGCACTAGTTGCACAATATACTATTTTGCAATACCTGCCAAAATTCGCTTTGAGGGGAGGTTTGAGGGCAAAGTGTTTTTTTTTTGTGTGCGGAGTGCGGAAAAGTCAAGATCGTGTGTAAAGTGAAATTCGAGTGCGTAAAGCTTCGCTTTACGCGAAAAGTGAACTTTTTGGGCAGGTATTGCAAAAATTTTATTCTCAGATTGGGATTTTGTGTCAGAGTCGGCTTGGAGAACAGATTTTTTTGCAAAATTTCCTTTTGTTATTGTTGAGTTTCTTCTCTGTTATATTTTTCACTTGCTTTATTTTTTCTTGGGAAGTTGAAGGGAAAGAAATTATCTGATTCACTTGACAACTTTTTTTTGGTGATTTTTAGGAAATTCTGGAAAAAATCAAAATTCCTATACAATACAGTATAGATGTATTGTAAAATAAGAATAGATGGCAAAAAACGTTACCCTCTTTTTTTTACCGAAGGGACTGAATTTTTTGCCCTTATTTTTTTATTACACTAGAACCAGACGCGCGCACCGCCCGCCTGTGCACAGTTTTCCGGTGTCCATTCAGCTTTATTTCCTTATTTGGTATTTCATCTTTTTTTTATCCATGAGTAAAAGAATATAGAATTTATTTTAGAGATAAATCCAAAAGATTAATTTTGACAGAAGATTAGAATTAAAAATTTTATTCTCAATCAGATTGGGATTTTGTGTCGGAGTCGGCTTGGGGAGGAGATTTTTTTTGCAAAATTTTCTTTTGTTATTATTGTATTTCTTCTCTGTTATATTTTTCACTTTCTTCATTTTCCTTGGGAAGTTGAAGGAAACGAAATTATCTGAACCACTTGACAACTTTTTTTTTTGTAATTTGTCGGAAATTCTGTAAAAAAACAAAATTTCTTTACAATACACGCACCAACGGCCGGTCATATTTACCCCGTTCACATGTCAAGTCATTGAGACGTCACATCCCCCGATATCAGCCCTCCGCCATTGACATGTTTAGGGTTGTGACATAAAACCCAGTAAGGTGAAGAACAAAGGAGGAAGCCAAATGAAGACAACTCTCCGAGGATCGTCTTACCAGCAAGAGAGATTAGTTTTCTCGATGGGGTGTTGCTTGCATAATGCCTCTGGGGCCAGTGTTCTCCTTTCCCCCAGCGCAGCCCGTACTGTTTCCCTCCACTCTCCTTTTTTTTTTTTCTCTCTCTCCTCTCTTCCATTGAAGAGCTTCAAGGGAGCCTTTATTTTCCGTATGTTGTATGACGACGTGCCTGGGGGCCAAGGGGGATCCGGTGCCTACGCCAGCTGGGCTTGATTGCAACCTCGAGGAGTTGACTCACCTCAGAAACACGGAACTTGTTTCTTTAGAAAATTATCACTCGAGTGACAAAGTTACACGGCGGGAGTGAATTCGATGAGGAGTGTATTCAAATGATTACATCAGGACAATTGTAATGGTCGCTTCTGTACTTCCGAGGAGGAAAGTAAGAGGACTCATTCGATTTATTTAATCCTATTCCTGTTCTTCGAGGACCGGATGAGTAAAAACTTTCTACATCCGATTCCCAGGAGATTATTTTCGCGGAATCATCGGAATATTCGCCTCCCACTTGAGGGGAATCAGAAGTCCTGGGGCTTTTACGAATTTGGCAATTGCCTCGTCTACCTCAATTATTTATTTTTTCATATTAAATTGCTTTATCGACTTGGCCATTACTGGGACCGTTGGTGAAGTACTTTCGTCGCAAAAAATAATAATTGTTGGAGGACACTGGGGAAACGCTCCCCCTTGACAGTTTTTTATCTTCGAGTCTGATACTGTTGCGGAGGATGGAGAGTCCGTTGTCGATGTCATCCTCTGTAAGGGAGACTGAATGGGCCGGAATGCAACGATTTCAATGATCAATAACTCAGGAGCGACCGAGTGAAAGTGATTGATTGTTTTTTTTTCTCGTTGAAACTGATAGCACGAGATTTAATGATTTTTTAGGGGATTTTGTTTTTTTTTTTAAGGATAAGGTCATTGACAGAATCGGGAGACTACTGTAAACAGTATTTTTGGGGATTTATTTAATACAATTAGAATTTATTAACAATTCTGGGGCGAAGGGGTAAAATAATCGATAAGTGTATTTTTCCTTCTTTATAAAACGCGGATTAACTCAGTAAGGACTGGTTTTAGGAGATAACGTCACAAGATCATTTTTGTTGCTGATCAATTTTGCAACAAAAACATTATTTTCATAATTTTTCGTAACTTTATTCGTTTCTGAGATAATACGGGTTTTGACAAAATATGTACAATGCACTTGTCTTGTTTTACCACTTCGGTACAGAATTAATTTATTACAATTGCATATTTTATGTAATTATATACAATTTTATAAGATGTTATTTAATATGCATTTTTAACATTTTTTTTATGGTTTTTGGATCGGAATTACGGGAAATTTGGACGTGATAATATTTCCATTGGCTTTTTCTGATGAGTTCTTTCAATAATTAATGCAAGAAATGGAATTCCTGAATTAATTCCCTAATTAATATATATATAGGATAGGATATCCGATAAACCGGTGACAGAAACCGTAACATTAGATTGGTTTAATAAAAAACTTTTTTTAAATTCCGGATTTCCCTTGTCAGAATTATTCAATGAGAGGGCGGCATTTGGTGTAACGTATACCCTTCCCCGTTTTAAATGGCTAAAATTAGGTAAAACTAGGGCGCCTGACCTAGAAGAAATCAATTTAAAAATATGATAGACCCACTGGGAGAAAAATATTATTTTGTAAAAAACATTTGTTTTAAACATCAAACAAAAAATCGTTTTAAATAATTGTTAGAAGGCCATTCGGTTTGCAAAAATATATTTTTTTTAGTGAGTGTAAATTGTGAAGGGGACGAAGTCACTCCAAACAATTTTCCAGCGAAACTGAATTAATTCACTCCTTATCACAATCAACAATAAAATTTCAGGGGGAGAATTTTATTAAAATAATCAATTAAATAATTACATTTCGTTCGGCAGTCGAAGCATTTGCGACACTCGATAAAAAATGACCCAACACCATAACAAAACTCCCAGCCTTTAACAAAAATTCTGCACAGGTCAACGAGACCAATGAAAAAAAAATTCCGTACTTGGCTCATTTTTCGGGGGGAAAAAATTTGCAAATGCTCTCACCCCTCGAGCTTGAAAACGAATCGAGTATTTCCCCGATAGCTTTTCATTCCAAATAAATGAGAGTGTCAAGGTTCGCAGGTGAAAAAAATTTCGCGCCCCTGCGCGAGGTATTTTCCTGCGAATCATTGGGAGCTCGAGGGGTATTACTGCCGATAAAAACTCTCGTAATAAATAGAGTAGTAATTTTTTTAGTTAAAGTGGGTGGTGGAGTTAGCGCCCAGCGAGGGGGGTTGAAAGGGCCAGTGGAGCGAGACGAAAGACGTTGGTGAATGTGGGTGTGGGTGTTGGTGTTGGGGTGCAATTCATTGCGAAAGCAGTCCGTTGTTCATTCCCATTTCCGGATGATCCGCCACGAGGGAAATTTCTATTTATTGACCAGCCAATCTCTCTTCCGTTTTCCATCGGAAACTCCCTGGGTGAGAGAAGGATTGTTAATCCGAGAGATATCGCGATGTGCGCTGGGTGATTTTCATTCGATTAATTGAAATCAATAAATGATATGATGTGCGGTTATTGATTCTTGGGGATTTATGGCTGGGGAGGGGGGACAAATTGGACTGGGCTCGTGATGTCCAGTTGGATAATAGACTTGAATTTAGGAGAGAAGTGATAAGGGAGACCAGATGTACGGGATCTTGATCTGATGTCAGTCGAAAGTGGTCAAAATACCCGCCAAATTTGTCCCAAATCATTGGCCCGATAAAAATAGTATATTTCGTAACAAGTGAAAAAAAAATGGTTTTCGGCGAGTGGGAGGTTTATATCACGAGTCCTAGGCGAGTGATATAATCTCACGAGTCAAAAACCACTTTTTTCACGAGTTCCGAATATAATTTTTCATCTCAATGTGTCGAAATAGTATATTTCGTAACAAGTGAAAAAAAATAGTTTTTGAAGAGTGGGAGGTTTGATCCTCGCCGACGGCTCGTGATATAATCCCACGAGTCAAAAACCACTTCTTTCACGAGTTGCGAACATAATTTTTCATCTCATGTGTCGGAAAAGTACTCTTCAGTCACTCGACGCGAAGCGTGATAAAATAGTATATTTCGTAACAAGTGAAAAAAAACACTTTTTTCACGAGTTACGAACATAATTTTTCATCTCAATGTGTCGAAAAAGTACTTTTCCGACACAGCGTGATGAAAAAAAACATTATCCACTTGTTTTATCAGAGAATTTTACGCGAAATTTTTACTGAAATCATTATTAGTCCAGCCTGGGACTCGAACAATAATTGATAATTTTTGTAAATGCGTCATTGCGGCTAATAAATTTGTAATCTGCCTCAAATATAATGCATTTAATCGATTATTTATTATTCAGCAAGTTCCACTTATTTATTACCTGTAAAATTGCCATTGTTGGCTAATTAAAATATGTCAGCCGTTACAATTAGCCTGATTTTGCTAATGAAATTCTATCGGAAAATGATGAATTATTCGAGAGTAATTATGACACGTACTTAATTCTAATTATGATCTGTTTTTTTTTTAATTCCAGAACTGAACAGAATTGAGGAAGCGAATATTCCGGAGGAATTATCGAGCAGGAAGTTATTCCTGAATTGCCAACTGATGTCTGTCTTTAACCCTAGAATTAAAAAGGACAGCTATTTTGTGTCATTCCTTACAATCACGTCCGGACGAAATGGCACGGAGGATTGATAGCGAGTGGGATAAAAAAAAAAATTTTAAGGTAATTATTGAAAATTTATTAAATAGAAATTTCACTATACCTTCCAAAAACTGTATTTTATTTTTATTTATTTATTTTAGCGCTTCTCGCGCTACTCGCGCTACTCGCGTACGAGTAGGAAATAGAGCGGAATGTGAAATCTAAATTCTCGGATTAATTAATGAACGGCCCCAATGTTTAAAATTACACGTCCAATTAATCCTAGTGCTCTAAAATTATTACGTTGGCACGAATTTAACTAATGCACAGGAACTACTTGCCTGATGTCTTCTTGAAGTTATTTAAAAAAATATTTCGTCAATTATTTGATAAACTCACATAATAATATATGTATTCATGAAAGACTTGAATTATTTTTAAATTTACAGTAATCGATTCATATGATCAAAAGCCGGCGACAACTTCACTTGCGGTTTCAATTGATTTCTGTGCTTAAAACTCCGATTTAATTACAAACTTATAATTTCAGGTACCAAACAATCAAGCGAGAGGTCTGATCACCTTGAAAATCGATCGAAGTAGTTGGACAGAAGTGCAGCCTAGCTTTTAACAACCTCTACAGAAGACTTGACTGTTTTCATCAGAAAAACATCGCCTCAGTCCGTAAATTGAATTGAGAAGAAAAAAAACGGGAAAAAAACACCAACTGCCAATCTACCAAACTGGGTTTCGCGACTACATCTTCAATGAAAAAAGAAACAAAAAGAAAAAAACAAAAAAAAAAAAAAAATAGTAATAATAAAAATAGTTCCCACTTTTTGGCTCCCATCAGCCATAAACAGTGAGAGATTACAACAGGAGGAAAACGTGTACAGAAACCTAAAAACTGGTTTTAAAGAAGTTGACAAAAGTTCTCAACAAACTTTCAACGAAAAAGCCAAAAAAAGAAAGAAAGCACCGAAAAACTCGTCACAACCTCTCTCTCTCGCTCTCTCTCGTTCTCCCGAGATAGATCCAACGAGAGAAGCCAAGTTTTTCAGTGACACGTTTGCTAAAGACATTTTATTTTCACTTTGGGAGTACCAGCTTCCCCAAGACTCTGAACATTTTCTCACATAAAATAACAAAAAAAGAAAAAAACCAGAAGAAAATTGTTATTTTACCTCAAAGTGTCCTTAATCCAAATAATAAGAAAACAATTCTAAACAAACAAGAACAAACAAATGGAACTAAAATAAACGTCATAAAACATTTAGTTGATCGCCAAAATAGTGTAATGACTAAGATATAAATTAATTCTAAATAATTAAAAAAAAAAAAAATGAGTAGAAAAATGTGCCGATCACTTTTACTACTCCTCCTCATCTGGACGTCGATCGATGACTCGAAGAGTTCAACAGACGGTGGCCCTAACTCGCCGGTCTTCAATTTGGACCACACAGCCCTGGAGAAGAACATTGCAGCAATTTTCAACAAAGTTGCACACAGTTCAGCAACAACAAAACGCAGTGTGCCAGCGTACGAGGCACAGGTATCAGCTTCAACAACCCTCTCCACAGTTCCCTCCCCCCTCACAACAACAACTACAAAATCATCAACCCCACCAACGCCCACCACCCCCTCAATTCCCTCAATGAGAAATCCAATTCCCCGGGCAACAGTCTCGCCCCCTTATCGCGAATTGCCCTCCTATGCTCCGCCATCAAGAGCTCCATTCACTCCGCCTCTACCTCCCGAGTATCTGAATCCATTTGCCGACAAGCCAACTCTTCGTGGAACTAACTCAGAGAATTATTCGGGCGTGAGGAGACCAATCCCTCCACCGAGTTTGACACCAGCACACGAGAGAATCCCCATAAGACCACCAGATCTTCTGCATGCGCCTATCCAGACGCCAGAGAAGCCACCATCGCGAAATAAAGCGCTGAATACACCGAGCAAAGAGCAGAGAATGCCAGAGCCATCGGGAGAGATCGAGCGAAAGAACAATAGCAACGATTTTGTTCCAACTCTGCATTATCCCAGCATCTCCCGAATACTCTCCGGTAGCAATGGAAGGAAGCAGGACATCCCAGAGATACTCCTAAAGCCTTTATCCACAAAGATACCAATGACCAATGTTCCAGCTGCCTCAACAACCGAGAGAAGTACCAGTACAACGTCAGTAACGATGAGAACTACGAGTATAGTAAAATCCGTAACGAGACCTACCATATTCAACCTGCCAAACACCAGGAGACAGGAGCCTGGTGATAATACTGGAAATACCAGCGAGGAGGACGACAAGATGGAGGAAATAGAGATCGTAGATGCGGAGAGACTGCCCTACCCCCAGCCCCAGCCCCCCGCCCCATCAAAACGACCAATTACTCACAATCACATTGTTCCTCATGCTGACAGCCATCATCCCTTGGAGAACACATGGAGAATAGCCTGGTCCCTCCATGTCTACGTGGCCGCCATTATGTTCACACTCATGGCACTCTACTCAATCTACAAAATCGTGAGATTCAACGAAGCCACGAATTTATTAACCCAATCGTATTTCCTCACTGTTCATCTACTTTTAACAACAGTCTGTACACTCAGGTGTTTTCACCTGTTCTACGACGCCTACAATCTTGGAAGATCATTGTCAGAGCCATTGTCACAGATACTGATGTATCTTCCAGCTCCACTGCTGTCAACAGCATTTGCCACCTTGGTTCTTCATCTGGCCAAATCCTCTGGCGCTCCATCACTGAACAACAAATTTTTATCGCCAATGGGACTGGGCTTGTGTTCAATAATTCACATTGTCCTCTGTCTCTCTCTACACATGTCAACTCACATTCTGGGCTACGAGGACGACGCCCGAATTTTACCCTTAGTCTGTCAGTGCATTTACATTGTGGTTTGTGTTACACTTGGATTGTGCTACATGTACGTCTACAGGGTTGTAAGATCTCAGATCAATCTCACGAGTAACAAATCGGTGGGCTCACATGTGACCAGCGAGCCAACAACTGTAGCTCTGGGCACTGCCATTACCACTACAATAGCAACGGCTTTGCTATTTATTTTGATGGGCTTTGTTCAGCTGTATGGTATCTTCGGGGTTCAGGAGAAAGCTCAACCTTATCCGTGGCTTTGGTGGGGCTGGCAATTTTCAGTTAGACTTATTGAGCTCTCCATGTGTGGACTACTCGCCTGGGTCGCCAGCCTATCGCAATATCCTCTGAGGGAAAAACAAATGCAACAGCATTCTGCACATTCTGGTTTCGCTCTCTTTCCATGTGGAAGCTCAACCAGCACTGAAAATATGGATGATGTCCTTTATCCAGCTATTTGCAGCACCAACCAGGCCATTCAGAATTACACTATGAGAACGGGGAAGCAGGTATATGATGACAGTTTTCCATTGAACACATTACCTGAGCACTTGAATATTTCGGGCACATTTGAGAGGCACTCGATAAGAAAGAGCGGAACCATGGGACATTTTCCGCATGAGGGGAGGGGATCGTTGAATCGACATGGCAATGGAGTCCAGACGTTGAGGGGGTCTGAGAACAGGGGGAGACATACACCCCAGGGGCTGCAGGAGCAGGCACCCGCCTCTGGCTCCACTATGCTGGTGGCTGAGGACGGATTTGTTAGGTTTAGGAGTCTTGGAGCTGAGGAGGATGAGATGAGCGATACCCAGAGTATTGCCGGCACTCATGGCAGGGGCGGTGGGTCATTGGCTGGAAGTGTGAGGTACAGTGCTAGGCATAATGCTGCACAGCATCACGCACAGCAACATCCGCACCAGTATCAGCACATGCACACGTTACAGCATCCTCATGATAGGCAGCATATGCAGGGACATCATCAGAGTCATCATCAGTTGTATAATAATACGTAGAAGGGGGAAAAAGTGGCACGCGTTGAGTGGAGAGCGCCTGTGCCAATTGTTGGAAATGTAAGTTTTTTTAAGGTTATCAGCTGTTTTTTTCACTTTTTTTTGTTCAATCAGTGCGTGACGACTCTAGACTTGATGGCATTTCGAATTGACATTTGCTTATACGGATTTGCTACGAATTGTCTTGTATTCGGAATAGTAATTCAATCATTTCAGTTTTGTAATTAAAGTATTGATGGTGGGGTAGCGTTTTGGGGCATGAGGGGGAAAGGAATCTATTGGTCTCTCGCAGTGAAGCTTTTGCTGAGTGAAAAAAGAGATTTTAACTGAAGTTTTTTAATCTATTTCAGAGGCTTTCGGGTTTAATGTATTTTTTAATCGATTTTCTCTCTTTTAGTTCACTTTATGGGGTTTTTTATTAACTTCTTTTCCCATGTCTTTCAATAATTCAGAGTATCTTCTTCTCTTTCATAATCTTCTCTACAATTTTATGATTTTATTTTCGTACAATTCAAAGCACTTCGCATGTTCCTTGAGAACTGAAACGACTTCTAACCCCTGGCCTTTGTTAGAATTCAATTGTCTCCCCATTAAAATGAAATATTTTTGTCAAAGTCGAAGAATACATCAATTTATATATTTTTTTAAAAGTACATATTTAACAATACAACTATCTCTTCTTTCCCAACTATTTATAATTGATCAACCTTCATTATGCTCCCCGGTATTTTGCATAATTCAAGGGATGAATTTTTAACCTCCTTATTTACCATTTTTTTTCCCCCCATCAGCTTTTCCCTGCAACGACCAGACACGTCATAGTACGAGCTGAACAGTCAACTAATGCAACTTCTAGCAGTACTCTGTCCATTCGACGTACTCAATTCGAGGAGATAATTTAATATTAATTATAAGTGTAATATATTTTCAATTGTATAAAATGCGAACGATATAATTTTAAGAAAATTCATGAAATAACGCCCGCCTCTTGGCCCCGCTGCTTGATATCCATTTCTCCCATATTAAATGACTTGGGGGAATGTCAAATTCAATCCAAATGATCGCTGAGTACGAATTTTCGATTTTACGGCTGTTGAAAAAATAATAAAATTACTCAGTAAAATCGATAATTGTACAACTGAGTGAGAGCCGTATAACCAAGGAACATCGTCTACATTTTCTTATCTTTAAATATGGATAGTATATTGAAGCTTCGAATTTGAATTCTTATCTTGGGCAATCGGTACTTAACTCCACGACCCTTGTGATTTTTAAACGAATGAAATAATTACATAATCCATGCATGAGCATAAGGAAACATTAATGAAATTGATGTAAACAGTGATTGAATGTGACCTAATGACATATGACGAATGAAGATTACCATCGCAGTTACAAATATCTTGTCGCATAATTTATTATTCCGTTCACGGTAATGCGATATTAAAAGTGGATTTTCATTATTTTTTTTTATTTATTGCGCATTTATTAGTTTGTACTATATACTCGTCATCTGCGGAGTAATTTCTCTTCAAATGGAAACCAATGCAATCTTCATGTATTGTCGTGACGCAGGGATAACAAATGAGAAAGAGGGGGCTTAAGTAATTCGTTTAGAGATTTTGCCGATGTCTGGGGAAATGTTTTTTTTGTTGGATTTAGGTGATAATGTCTGAGAAGCTTCCAACGAAAATTCTTTAAAAACAAAACGTCCTTGGGCATTTTTCTCTGGAACCCCCCTCTTCCTTTTCTCGAATTTCACAAATGATTTAGGAAGAATGTTTAGACTTATCCTAATTTCCAACGGAAACAATTGAATTGTACGTGTTGTACTGACCACTCGGCCGAGTACACAGTCAGAAAATAAAATTGAGTAATCAGCCAAGCTGGGAATGTGCAGCATCATTGATAAATTAATTTTTTTAATGATGATAATGGATTAAAAAATTGTACAGTTGATATTGAATGATCGTTGAGTCCTTAAAAATGGTGAGACTTAGTTAGGTCGTAAGGATTACGAGCTTAAGTTGTCCAATTGTATACGTTAAGGAACAATTTATTAGTCTAAGTTTTATGTAAAGCGACGGAGGTGGGGGGGGGGGGGTGGGGGGGGGGGGGGGAAGGGACGTTTTAAATGTTGTGAAAATATCAACACAAAAAATGTACCAGAGGCCTGCAATTTGTCAACTGACGTTATTGATTATTATTATTGTTCACACTTGGCCAGCCTATCTCAAGAAATACATATTAATTTGTATTTTAAGAATGTTGTGGTACAAATCTGAAGACAGCTATCATTTTTCAATGTCAATAATTTTTCCCCTTTTTTTTTTAGTTTACACGAGATTGTAAATCAAATCGATACTGGATTATTGGAATTTTAGTTCAAAGTTTCGAGAGTTTTGCGGTAAAAAGCTTGTAAGGCAGGGTTTAACGTCACTTGCAATTTATTTTGTGCAGAAAAAGGAGGACTCAAAGGAGTTGTAGGTGGAGAGAATTTTTTTTTAATATGTTCAACTCATATTTTTCTTCAAATCAATTTAAATCGTTTTGAACTCAGGATCGATTCCTCACTTCTCATGTTACGGGTTGAAAAATTGGAATTGCAAAGGACAAAGCGAAATTAATATTCGAAGATTGTCCATTGTTTATGTTTTTTTAAGTACACGAATATTCTGAAACATGAGACGTTAATGAAAAATCATTTATTTATGAAAAAAATATTATTTTTAAATTTATAATGAGTTCTAATTGTTGACAATTGTTCTCCCCCCTCGCAGAATCACTTCGGCGAGACCCTCGGGAAGCACTGCAATAATTTTATATCATCCTCCCTATATTTACAATATTACCAGTGAAAATCGTGAATTTATTTATTTGACTTACGATGGTTTTTTTACCGCTCAACTAGAAATTTCATTAATTTGCAGTTCATAATTATCAAAATTAGCGAACGTCCGAGAAATAAAAGATGGATATCCATAGAAATTTGTACATTACAAAATTGTGATTTTTTAATCTTTTAATTTATATAGGTAGAACAAGAATGTATTTATTACATTTATAAATATATACATATATATATTTTTTTTTCCAATTAGTTGGAAAACTGCCAGTTGTCCTTTACGATTCCTCCATAATTTGGACGCTCCTTTTCATTATCTGGGTAATCAATAATTTTTTGCGATTAGTTTCTGTGAAACTAAACATTTACTGCATATTCAAAATCTCATCAATTTGTAATTTTTATTTTTCTGCCTCCCAGAAATCATCGATTTTAGTTTGATTTTCAGCCCAATGAGAGTATTATTTGTCCTACTTTTGTGAAATATTAAATTATTTTTGATTACTTTGTCAATCATTTTTTTATAATTTCGGTTTTTATCAGAAAGTATTAAAAGCATTGTGAACCAAACCCGGGGAAGTGTCGACATTTCTCCTGTGCGCGATTCAAGCAGATCTTATGAAAAGTGTGAATATTCAGAGCGAGGTATTCTGATACAGAATATCCCCAGAAATATCTGAGACATGAAGAAAACATGGAAAACTGCTTACTCATATATTATTTGTATAGAAGAAGAAATGGAAGGAAGCGCAAAGAAAGGAAAACCAATTGTATAATAATTGTACAAAATTAATAGAAGTGAAGTAATACATAAAACAACCCTTGTCCACTTATTTCTTCAATATTTCCGCCATTTTATTTATCCCTACAACCCCATTGGGACCATTAGGAGAGCTAAAAATGAGCAGAGTTGCGAGTTTTTCGCACTCCATGTGCCAAGCTCCATTTTATTCAATCGACAATAACTCAGCACCGGCAGAGAGAAATTGAATAACTTTCAATTTATATCAAAGCTCGGGCTTTCAGCTTCAATATGAACAAAGAGTCATTCAATTTCTCTCGGTCGACCCCTAGTTATTGATCAGTGAAGTCGTTCCATTTTCACCAACAACTCCAAACGAATTATTTAAAATAACTAGATCTAGCAATCTAAATCTTGATCTAAGCGGGCCTCAATGACGGCTAATCGTTCACTTACAACGCTCCTTTAAGCTTTGCTATCAAGCGCCAGTCAAGCTTAGATCCCAGATTTATTTCTAATAAATCCTCTCCAGGTTCGTTCTCCTTAAGATCGCGAAAAGCAAGAGGAACGGAACGTCTGCAATTGACAATAACTCCGGATCGGCAGAGTGAAATTGAATAATTTTCAATTCATATCAAAGCTCGGGTTTCCGCTTCAATCGGGGAAAAAATTATTCAATTTCACTCCGCCGATCGCGAGTTATTGATCATTAAAGTCGTTCCATTTTGCCCCACTCTCCCCAACGATTTAATAATAACTTTGATTGAAATTAGTCCCCGCGATTGAAATTCGCACAAGCGTCGATAGTTTATTTACTCTCCAACCGTCTTGACTCATTAAAGGACTAACAAAAAAGTGGAGTAATGTAAAGAAAACTGTTTTTTTATTTCACATAGTTCTAAAGAGTGTTCAACACAAGTAAAGGCTCTCTTATTTAGCAAAAATATAACATTTCAATTACTTCGTAATCTTTTAGTTGATCCTAAACCGGTGATTATGATTTGTTACCCTCGGATGAGGTAATATTAACATGAATTCATCCCCTCGATATCCTGAAATGAAAATATTTTTGCATTAAGAAAATATGAACAGGGAGCGAGGACGAAGGATTTTATTTTAGCGTCGTAACGGATATTCTCTCAATCAGCAGGTCCTAGAAAAATCCTCAGTCCTATTAATTATCTAAAACCAAAAAATTTGCTACGACTAAAAAATCAATGGAAATCAATAAAACAAGAACGAATGATGATCTTACCATGACGTGTGAGGAATAAACGTCTACAGCTCGTCAGATCAACTTTCAAATGGAATCAAATCGAGTCCTTCGTGCATAAGCCCCCATGCACGCGAAAAATCCAACAATTCCAAGAATAAGTCCAATAATCAATGCCAAAGTGTCACCGAAATCAAATTCATGAGAAGCAGCAGCAGAATCGGCACTCGCCAGTAGCGCAATGACCACCAGCCAAACCATCTTCCATCCAGTTTTTCCAAAAACGTCGTCTTCCTCAAATAAATAAATAAATTAATACGTTTATCATTGGAAAGGATAAAACAAGAAGACTACTAACAGTTCAATTACTTTCCCAAGAGAATGTCTTTGATGTCGATCATGTTTACATCCGACAAATCCGACATTATCCCAATTTCGTCATTTTCCCTAGGGATATTAGTCAGTGACTGAGCTTGTGGTACGCCTGTCCCCATCGTCGACCACTTGGCCGTCGTCCCCCTAAAAGTCCCTTGCCCAGACGAACACTGATTGGTCATTCACCGATGCCAGAGGGAGCCACAAGCCTCATCGATAAACATCGCTGGAAATTATGGTGGCGTCATTTCGTTGAATAGGCGAATGATACGCTGGCTGCATATCGACCGAGTAAAAATTTTCTCTCATAATCTCTTAAATCATCGTCGGATGACTTTGAGGATCATCAAATAACGAACCAAGAGGTGAGTAAAGCTCTCGACACTTCATTGAATCCCACCGATCCCACCAAAACCACTCGTTTCCCATCAACTCCATCAACTGCGGTACCCTGTAGCCATTTTGCTGTCCGTTGATAAATGCAAGGCAATCCCGTACCGACTGGTTAGCCGCCTTCTCCCCAATTTCAATTGTCAACGTAAACATTTTCATTAATTCAGGTTCCATCAATTTTTCCGAGCTCATGTGACATTAATTTTAGACTCAAGGGAGGTGAAGAATTTCCTTGGATTTTACAGGAAATCCCGGGGCAACGGGGGACATCCAAATGGAGGCTAACACGCTCTTCATGCGCCCTATTGGTCGTTGCAGACCGTTTCAACAATTTCCATAACCACATTTGACTTGTCCCATTATTCACAACATTTATTGTTTCCTGACTAGGCTTGAAGTCGTGAATATTGTTTTATATTCCAGTGTCACTTGTGATTGTTCTGATTGTCCTCGGATTTTTTTGATTGTCATTCAATACATGGCCCTCCGAAAAGGACTCATGGTGATGAACGAGTGCGAGCAGTTGTGGGGTTAATTCAGGAGTGTGCTAGATTTTAAAAGAACTTGTGTCGAGAGTCGTTCAATCTTTTGTCATTATTGTTTTTAAGTCGTCCATTGTGCCTGTGCAAAAGCTTAGATCTCCATTTTCTCAATTATCCAGTTCTATCGGTGAAACTCGTTAATTACCTCCAGCAGTCCATCATCTAGTTAACGAAGTAATTTAATAAACGAATAACCAAATGAAAAAGTACAGGTAAAGCCCAATCCCAGGATTTCTTGTAGATCCCCAGAGTCTGTAGTCTAGACAGAGAAATCAGGGGATGTTCTAGAATTTTTAGATAATTTTCAGAGGAAGGTTTACTTGCCAGACCAAAAGCCGATGGAATTTGATGAACAACAATTTTTGTTTGCATCCTCCAGGGCCGTCGAGCAATTCAGAATGGAAGTGGAGGAGTTGCAGGCGATTTTAGAGGCCAAGGATGGGATAATGGAGGAGCAAGAGGAGGAGATCATTTACGCGGAGGAAGAGGAGACT
Source organism: Psyttalia lounsburyi (assembly GCA_030522865.1). Taxonomy (NCBI): domain Eukaryota; kingdom Metazoa; phylum Arthropoda; class Insecta; order Hymenoptera; family Braconidae; genus Psyttalia; species Psyttalia lounsburyi. The sequence continues at coordinate 15,331 of JAPYZN010000250.1, forward strand.
GAGCATAATGAAGAGGGTGAAGAGCACACTGAAGAAATCGTTGAGATCATCGAAGAGATTGTAGTCGTAGAAGGTGAGGAAGGGGACGAAAAAGAAGAGGAGGAGTCCTCGAGGCTTGAAAGTCTTACCGAAGTGACAGAAGTTGAATCAATGGAATCTCAGGAAGATAATAGTCAGGATGAAGAGACAGCGATTCAGGTGTCAGGCGGTAAGCGCAAATCCCAGAAAATTACTACATACGACGCTAAACAAGATTGGGAGGAGGAGAATGATCCCTTGGAGACTAGGGAACTCACAAAATCCAATGTTACTTCGAGAAAAACAACAGTGAATGGAAATAAAGTGCTTTCAAATGGAAATGGCGTGGAACAGAGTAGCGAGAGCCCTAGGGCTAGACGTGCTGGGGAGTATGAGCCAGAAATGAAGATACCTAGACACGATGATGATGATAGTCCTCATGAAATTGTGAAAAATGCTGAAAATGACTTGGTTTATACGGTTCTGGGCTCCAAAAAGCAGACTCAGGAAGAAAAAGCTGCCAATGCTCGTTACATTAAGGTAAAGTAACCTGAGTATTCAATTAAATTCAATAGTTGACTATTTATTTAATAAACAAACTAAATCACTCCAATTTAATTTTATGGGCTTCAATCATCAGAATTTTTATTGTACCCAATATTTTTATTTGTATTATTTATTCTCCTAATTAATCACTGCTCATTGATTTTTACAGATGGAGAGACTAGAAGAAAATACAATTCCAGTTGAAGGTACAATTTATTATGAGGGCGATGATATGGGGACATTGTATGTTGCGCACGCTTTGAACGAGAATGAACAGTATGAGCTGGAGGGCGAACCCATCGCCGAGCACGAGGAGCAGCAGTTGGAGCAACCAGAGCAATGGGATGGCTCCAATGAGATCATCATGGCTGAACAGGCAGAGGAGGAAAGTCCCCAGGTATTACTATAGCCCCAATTACTCAGGACCTTTTTCCCTAGTTTGCCACGTTAAATTGTGATAATTGACATTCATTTCGTCTGCAATTCTGCAGGACCAAATATTCCTGCATGAAGATGAGGATGGCCAGCTGTTCTTCAAAGACGAGAACGGACAAATGCAGCCCGTGTACCTCACTGAGGATGGCAATTACGCAATTGCGAGTAATAGCAGCGACGAGCAGGAAAATCAGGAGGAGAGAAATAAGAAAGCTCCGGAGAACGTCGAGGATTTGGAGACATTATCTAATAGACAGGTACAGTCATGATTTTTTTTTTCGGTTATTATCTTTTGATGTTATTTATTTTAGTTTTCGTCTACTGATATTTAAACAATTATTCTCACGTTATTGTGGCATTCTTCACTCACTTTAACCACTTTCTCCAGCAATCGCCGTCTCCAACTCCAACTACCAATGACCCCGAGAATGAAGACAACACAGTAACAATTTCTCTGATTATCTCGGAGGATGAAAATGGCCTAAAGAGAACTCAAGTAATAATTCCAACAACAGATGTCCTAAAATGTGAAATTTGTCAAAAGAGTTTTAAAACTCAATTCCAACTGTTGCGACACAACAGACTGAAGCACGCACGCGAGGAGGATATTACAGTGCGAAATTTCCCCTGCGATTTGTGCCCAAAACGTTTTCCAGATCAGAATTCACTGGCTAAACACAGAAAAACTCACACTGGAGATCGTCCATTCCAATGTCTCGAGTGTCACGAGCAATTTCCAACTGCCAATTCCCTTCGTCGTCATATGAATCAACACAATCCTGACTCAAAACCTCTGCCATGCATCTACTGCGGTCGGAGATTTATCGATAAACCGACACTTCAAAAACACGAACAGTCTCATCTTGCTGCTGAACAGCGTACACACACCTGCGACATTTGTCACAAAACATTTATCAGTGCCACTGATCTGTCTATGCACAAGAAAAATCATGATCCTGATAAAAAATTCGACTGCGAAGTCTGTGGACGTGAATTTAATCGCCTCAATAATTTACAACGGCACATGCTCGTACATCAACAGGTACGTGACAAAGCTGCGGTAAGTTCAATTGTTATATTTTTTTTTTTAATCATTGGGAGGGTGGAGGCTTAATCGATTTTTATCAATACTTAGATCAAGGGTCTAATGACCTGGGTGGAATAAATAGTTAATTTTGTTTATTGATTTTTCTTTTTGCACTCAGCAGAATAAAATAAAATCGATGAAATAAAGTGAACGTTAAGAGATTACTGAACAAAAGTAAATAATAAGCAGTCAATGGGTTATTCAATCGATGCGGCTCGAATGTTGTTGTATATATTAAGAGAAATAGTTTGTTATTTGTTTATATATTTTCTGTAAACAGAGTTGAAGAGGGGGCAAAAGGGACTCATCCTTAGTCGTCAATAACTCGACAATAAACCGGTAGAATTTCTCGATTTTTGAAAGGCTCAGGGTGAGACCAAATTCAGTTGAATTCCAGTAATTTAAACAGGAGATATTGACGGTAATTGCGGTCCATTTTGCCCCACTCTCTCTTACATTTCACGATTTTTTTTTGTGATTATTTCGCCATCTTCATAATAGAGAAGTAGATCTGCATAGAAAAACTCTAGAATCCCTACTTCTTTATTATTGAGATATTAATTTATTGTTGAACATGGTTTTAATTATTTATTTACCATTTTTTGTTTTTCCATAGTCATCAAGAGGAGAATCATTCGAAAAAAATCAGGTGGACTATCAATTTATTAATAAATTAATTTCTAAGTATAGAACTATTTTTTAAATACATAGAGAGAATTAGTTAGTCTGTCGACAAAGTTTTTACTGAATAAACAGGGACAGATGAGGGAAAGATCTCTGGAACGAGTGGATTGAGTCGGGGGGACTCCTCCTCACTGGAATTGGAAAGATTTGCAATTAAATATTGCGCAAGAGAGGTCTTTTTACCAGTGCAACCTCTTGAATAATACCGACATACCCATCGGACGTCATCAGAAATAATTGTTATAAACAAATTTGGGGGTTCGTGTGGCGATGGGCTCGTCTCAAATTTATTAACTGAAGTGCAAAAAACGATTTATCGGATCTTTAAACTCATTTTCGTCATCCCAAACGGTTGTTAATGGGTAAATCCGAGTTATTGAAGTGGTTACACTGAAAAAGCCGTCATGAGAAGTATTTCTTGCTTCTGCATGAAAACTGGAAACGTGATTTTTTTCGATTCTCTTGTGTTGAGTGAAAGTCACTGAAAGTAAAATGAAACAAAGAAATTCTACAAAGGAGTCCCTATATCTCGGAATAATTATTAATAATTTCACCGAGAACATTAATAAATCAGTTGTCCACTGGGCTTAACAGACATCAAACCAGAAGAAATCAAAAGTTCATCGAACTTTACCTAATTTCACATTTTTCTGGACAAAAAGAAATTGGTGGAAGTAAATAAGCTAAAAAGACAGATAAATCGTAGAATAACGAGTACATAAAAATAATGATATGATATTTATTCTCTGGCTTTTGTGTATTTCCTGTTTCAATTCCAGTAAAGGGTCTATTTCTTCACCTGACACTTCCGCATTTGCTAAATAAGATTATCCGACTTTCAATTCCGACTTTTTCCTTGTTTTTTTTTTTATGTTTCGCTAGTTTTATTGAATTCAATTGAACGCTTTTTCTTCCAATTCCAGCCAGGACAGAATCAGGAGATATTGTCCTGCGACGTATGTGGCATCACTTACAAATTCATGAGCTCCCTCACGAGACACATGGTCACCTCCCACATGAATCCAGAGAGATTGAGACAACAGGCTGAGGAGCAGCGACGGAAGCGAGAGAACAATTACAAACGTTATCTCGAGAATCGCAAGATGTATGAAACCCAGCATGTGCCGACATACGGAAAACGTGTGTACAGGGGTGTAGTCAGCAGTGATCCTGACGATGACTTGGCCTGAGATGAGGCCAATGAGTCGCTGAGCTATGATTCGATGAGTTGGTACAGGTGTTACCGGCATCCATAATGCCTTCGCAAGATTCATATTAATTGAAGGATCACATGAACTAAGTTGATTTAAAAACTTAAAATTTCAACAGTTAATGAACAACTGATACATTATGATTACATTTTAAATACAATTAATAGTGTGATTGAGAAAAATTTATAAAATATATTGACGAATCAAGTAAACAATTATCAACATCAGTGTTTAACTTAGAGTAAGGAAATAAAAGAAAAGTATCCTTAAATTTCAGCTGAGCTCGTCAGGTTTTTTTTCTACGTTTCCCGAATTCAATTGACGACTAATTATTTTTGTAAAAATAAAATTTCCATGAATGAGAGAGAGAATATAAATTCTTTAAGAAACTGTTTACCATATCTCGATAAATATTCATTATATTAATTCATATAAAAATGATTTATACATAAAATGTATTTTAAAAAACATAATTTAATTGCAGAAGTTTTACAAGTGAGAAATATTTAACCATTATTTATACATTTCAGTCACTTCTTTAGTTCTCAATGTTATAATCTACGCACAGGGAGCCTTCGGATTTTTTTGGATTAATTAATCGCCCATAAAACAGCTGCTCTGCAATTGCCGAGTCTCTTTGCCTGCGAAAATACAAAAACAACGTAAGGATGAGCTTTTTGCAGTCGAATTTCAATTCTAGCGTCAATTATCTATTAAAATTGATCAGCTGATTAAAAGGCACGTGACAAATGTTGAATGGCAAGAGTCAAACGACTAAATACTTTCTCACCAAAATGGAAGGGATAATTACTAGTCAATAAAAATTGTAGAGTGTTTTTTCCATGAAATGGAAATTAATTCTTACATTTCCGGATCTCCCTTCTTCGGTTTTCTCACCGGATTCCATCTCATCAAAGGCGTCTCGTTACTTACCATGACTCCTCTGATACACAGCGACAAATTGACGTTTATCAAATTCGCATCCTGAAATAACAATTTAAAAATTGTTTGAGCTGAATTATTTGAAATGAGATTTTGAGAGAAAATGTGAGCAAACATTTCAGTTGCCCAGAAAATCCCCAGAAATTCGTGATAACATCTGGAGTCGATCGGTATCGACATGATTCGATATTAAACGAGAGGTAAAAAATAAACTTACTCTGTATTCTGTACTGATTGTATCAGCCAGACTCATGATCTCGGAGCACCTCTCCACCTGATCAATGTTTCCCATCGTATTCAAGTAATTCTCTTGCAAAAAATGGAAGAATATCTTCGACTGTGATCTAAAATAAGCAGCAATATCGTCCGGATTGTGTGTAAATCTCCATTTGTCTCCTTCAACTATTCTCTTCGGATTAATGACGCGTCCAACTCCATGCAAAAGTCCCAAACTCTCCTCTCGTGTTTCGCAGTCATTTTTCGAGTGATTATTTGGCACTAGAGAAATAATCAGTAATTAGCACTGCTCGCCATGTCAACAATAATTGCTACAATTATTCACCCTCAAAATGTTAATCTTATTGAGAGTTATCATATAATTCTGGCAACTTATAAAATCACCAGAACAAAAATTCATCCATTCAATAAAATTTCATTCTCCCGAAGCACAGAAAATATTCATATTCATTGAATTACCTTTTAATGACGTAAAGATGATATTAAAAATGGTACTCCTAACATCTCCAATGCTATTGGATAGCACTTCATCAATGACAGTCTGTGTCACCTCAATTGTATCTCCAAATTTTGTATTTAAAATATTAGACACACGTTTCAGCATATTTTTCATGGCAGCTGCTGTAGCGGGGAGAATGTTGATCTTATCAATTTGAAATGTTTCAATAATCTCAGTTGGAAAAAGTGTATACATCATCTTGCTGCTTTCAGAGTCAGGACACAGGAACACCAGTGGCTGCTTTCCCAATTCCATATACTGTCTGCGTGGCGAACAATTCCATTTTTCAAAGTTAATTAACTAATTCCAATGGCTCAGCATTCACAGTAATTATATTGCCATTATTATTATTTGAATAATTGATTAAAAATATTGAGATAGATGGCAAATAAATGAAATACCTTAGGACCGCCTGGAAACGCTCCTTGTCGATAAAATAGATGTTGGGTATATCCTTAACCAGCAGTAAACGTTTTTTACACCTGTCAAGCACTGAATTATACCTCGTGACTCTCACCAAAAATTCCAGGAACTTATCGCCTTGATTCAAGTACTTGGAGTCATTGGAGTAAGCAGAATCCATTGGTGATATCCACTCAATAACATCAAAGTCATTCTCCTTGGCCAATACTTTGAGAGTGACAGTTTTTCCACATCCCGATGAGCCGGAGAGCAGCAAAATCTTCGGCTGTCCCGTTGTAGCTTTAGAACTTAGCCAGGCAGTGATCTCATTCTGCTTCTGCTTGCTGACTGATAATTCCGATGCTTTTGTCGGGTTACAAGCCTCCAGGATCCCAGACAAATCCTTCATTCTCGTGGATGTGTAGTGGAGTTGCTCCAAATCATCGAAGCATTCCATCATTTCATCATCTGAATTTTTGTCGCATTTTACCGCAGACAATTTTGTTCTAGAGGATGAGAAGTTGAGTTGCAGCTCACCCCATCCACTGTTACTCTTCTGAAATAAAAAGACACGAATTAGAAATCGAAACTTTCATAAGTCCAACGGTAAGGGCTTTAATTACTCTTGCGAGAGCTCAACGAGAACCTCTCAATGGCTCTCTACAAGATTTAATTACTGAAATAATTCTGTCACTTGCAGAAATGTCTCTGAACAATTGTTAGCCATAACCAACCATTTTCTTTATTGGAGGCATTGTCGCAGCTTCAGCAACTTCCCTCGCTCACATTAATGCCCCAGATGCTAAAATAATTAAATCATTTTGAGGAGACAGATTTGGAGAAATCAATACAAAAAAATTGAGTGAATCAGGCGTTGTTCCTTTAGTCGTTTTGTTTATAACTTTGAATGAAAGGCGAGAGCGCCAGGTGGAGGTATTGGGAATCACGATTGTTGGACACTGACAGACGTGGTGTATTGTATTGCTCTCGACCTTTTACTTATCCCTGATCCAAGGAGTATTGTAGGATTTAGGAGTGAGATATATATCAGTGATAGCTACGAGTAGTGGGGGATATTCACTGAAGGACAAAATTCTGTTGGGTCTGATCGGGTATAGATCGGTGATATGATGATAAAGTGTAGCAACAGGACTGCTAACAGCTGTTCTCAGCGTTAAGTTGCTTATAAAAATCATTGGTGCTTACTCGATCGGACAGGACATTATAGATTATCAATCATGCCAGGAGCAGCTCCACGACAGGGAGAAATACAGTGAGGAATAAATAAATGAACAAGGACGTTGGCCAAACGATTCAACAATGGACATTGCTAAATCCTTGTTCAATGTGCGAGATCACGAGGGTTATGTTGGCAAAGATGATTATAATGTGAGTAAATAACAATTGAAGGGGTTATTGTTAATTGTCAAATGACGGACAGAAGAAGTATATCTCCAGTGGGAAATTAAGTCATCTCGAGTTGTTGAAATTATCGAGAATTATGCGATTATTTTGGGCTTATTTGTCGAAGAAATTCAGGTGAAAGGAGCCAGAGGATTCTTTTCCTTTCAGACCATAGAAGCAAACGTCTCCTGCCAAAATACTTATTCTCTTCATTTTTTGTCAAGTATTAGTGTAATGTACAGCTTCCCTACTCTCGATTGACAAGCTCCCGCTGACCAGATGTTTTTTTTTTAATTTCAATGCAGAAAAAACTGGAAACAATAGGCTCCGAAGATGACGGCGACCTGGACCTGAACGGTTTCTGTGACGATGTCATCTCGCCGATCCCCGGAGGTCCGTTCTCCGCCCTGACCGCCTCCATGTGGCCCCAGGATATCCTCGCCAAGCTCAGTCAACCCGACGACCCAAACTCTCAACCCGACTATCGATTCGATGAATTCGGCTTTCGAGTCGAGGAGGAAGACGGCCCCGAACAAAGTTCTAAGAAACTCCTTGGAGTTCCCTTCGTAGACGACCCCGAGCACAAGCACCAGTGGATCACCCTCCTAGAGTTCACCCACACCCAAGAGATCTCCGACATCTCCTGGGAGAATGGTAAAACCGACGAGCGTCTGCCGAGAACGGAAAAACTCCGAGAAATGGTTCGACGAGGAGTTCCTCATTCTCTTCGCCCCAAGATATGGATGAGAGTGTCAGGGGCGTCGCAGAAAAAATCCTCATCAGAAATGACGTACAAAGATATTGTGAAGGCTTCCAGCAATGACGCCTTGATGACCTCCAAACAGATAGAAAAAGATTTGCTGCGGATTATGCCAGCTAACGCCTGCTTCTCTCACCTCCACAGCACAGGAATCCCCAGATTACGAAGAGTAATGAGAGGATTAGCATGGTTATACCCTGACATTGGCTACTGCCAAGGAACAGGAACAATGGCGGCCTCTTTGCTCCTATTGCTCGAGGAGGAGGACGCTTTCTGGATGATGGCGACCATCGTTGAGGACCTGTTGCCAGCCTCCTATTATTCATCTACTCTTCTCGGTGTCCAAGCTGATCAAAAGGTCCTGAGGACACTGGTTGCCAATTACCTGTCAGACATCGATCACGTACTAGTCCAACACGACATCGAACTCAGTCTTATTTCTCTCCACTGGTTTCTCACACTTTTCGCCTCAGTTGTTCACATGAAAATTTTACTGAGGATCTGGGATTTATTTTTGTTCGATGGATCAATTGTCCTCTTCCAGATCACTCTGGGAATGCTCAAGATGAGGGAGAGCGAGCTCAAGCAGCTGGAGAACTCGGCCCAAATCTTCAATGCACTCTCCGATATTCCGGGAGACATTGATGACGTCGATCAGCTGTTTAAAATTTCGTTGGAAATGACTGGGTCTTTAACTGATGTTTTGGTGGAGACACACAGGCGGAGGCATTTGGCATATTTAATGGCGGACCAGGGGGGACTTGTCGGCAATCCTGACGCCAGTCCGAATTTGCCGAAGCAGCATTTGAATAAACGACAGATGAAGAGAAATAAATCGATGCTGCAGAGCTTTTTGTTTGGAGGGGATCAGAAAGGAGAGGACGCCAAATCAAAGAATATCAGGCAGACGGAAATTCTGGTGGATCTGAGAGAGACTGTACTGCAAGTGGCTAGACACTTTCTCAATGTTGATCCTAAGGTGAGTAATTAGCGCACTTTGCTTAGCAATTTATCCAATTTTTCTGGGTATTTCTCTTCCAATTTACATTCGCAGATAAAAGGTCGGGAAATTAGCACTTGATTTTTCTTCTGAATGTGATTATTCATTTTCTAAAAAGTTGATATTATTTAACGTAGATGAATACTGGAGCTCTCGTGGCAGACTATACAATGGAGAGCCACTCTAAGGACCATGACAATTACATAAATGTGTCGAGAACCCGACAGAGGAGGGCAAAAGCTCTTCTGGACTTTGAGAGACATGATGACGACGAGCTGGGATTCCGAAAGAATGATATTATCACCATTATCAGTCAGAAAGACGAGCACTGCTGGGTCGGCGAGTTGAATGGGCTCAGAGGTAGGTTCCCACCGAGTCTAAGTCCTGACAAATCCTTCGGAATCCTCAGGAAGAGTCTCCTGATTTTTATTCTTGTGGTAGTTCAGAGAATACATAGATAATCTTTGGATAATGTAGATGTGGTCTTTAGGCTGGTTTCCCGCTAAATTCGTGGAATTGCTCGATGAGAGGAGTAAACAGTACACGTGTGCCGGGGATGACGCGGTCAGCGAAGCTGTGACTGATCTGGTTCGAGGAACACTGTGTCCAGCTATTAAAGCAGTTCTCGAGCACGGGATGAGGAGAGCTAATTTTTTAGGGGGGCCCTGTCATCCCTGGTTGTTTATTGAGGAAGCCTCCACCAGAGAAGTGGAAAAAGACTTCAATTCGGTTTACAGTCGGCTGGTCCTCTGTAAGACGTATCGACTGGATGAAGATGGCAAAGTCCTTACTCCAGAGGAGGTACTTTTTCTCTCATAATTTGCATCAAATCCATCAGTGACCCTCCGACATTTGACGCTCTCATTTGCTTCTTAAACAACCACTGATTAATTGATTATGTCGAGGGTGTTGGATTACTACTACTGATTATACTGTTTAATTTGTTTCAGCTACTTTACCGTTGCGTTCAGTCCGTCAACCTCACCCACGACAACGCCCATGCTCAGATGGATGTCAAGCTACGCTCGTTGATTTGTCTTGGGCTGAACGAACAAGTGCTCCACCTCTGGCTAGAGGTTTTATGCTCGTGCGTTGAAGTAGTACAAAAATGGTAAAACCTTCCCCACCTAAATTTTCGCAATTCATAATTCCATAATTTTTAGTGGATCAATTACTCCAATTGATTGGGTTCACCCGTTGATTGCAGGTACCACCCGTGGAGTTTCATAAACAGTCCAGGCTGGGTCCAAATAAAATGTGAGCTTAGAATTCTCAGTCAATTTGCTTTCAATCTCAATCCCGATTGGGAATTACCACCAAAGAAAGAACAGAGTCAGCCACTGAAAGATGGAGTCAGAGATATGCTTGTGAAGCATCACTTATTCAGTTGGGATTTGTGAATAGGCAGCAGTTTACCAAAATTTCACACTATTAATTGATTTTTTTTTTCTACTCACCAAAAGGGAGTTAGTCCAATTACTTCTATAGTATTTTCTCTTCATCTCTCTTTCTTGAGTCGACATGTAATAATAATTTTACAACCGGTGAACATAATTAAATTATATTTCTGCCTACATGGACCGAGAGTGGGCATTCTAACCTCACTTTCATCCATTTTGACAGAAAAATTGTATTCAACCCTCGGAAGGAAAATCAGACAAGCATTCCTTACGTGCTTACAACCCTCGCCTGCCGCTCGGGTTGTTATTTTGCGCGTGAGGACGACTCGTCTACTTTTCCTCCCTAGGTGAGAAATATACTAATTTCTCTGTGAGAGCGAAGACTAAAAAAGAAAAAAGAGAATTCATCCATTTATTACTCTATCATTCACTCATCCGTCCTGTAATTTTTTTAATCAAAGGAACAAACTATTTGTATACACATACGAATTAATTTACACATTAATTGTATAATTAACAACAGACTTGAACTGAGGAAGGAGTGAAAATCAAGAGATATAAAAATTTAGTAAAGTGCTAATGGAAGATGAGTTAAATTTCTCCTTTGAACGTTTGTTTATGTACATTCTTGGAGCTGAATTATTTATAAAGATCGATAAATCGATTTTAATGAATCTCTTCAAACGTTATCGTTTTCAAGATATTGGCAGAATAATGGGCATTCCAATTACTCAATCCTCGCTCTTTACGAAAATGCAAAAAAAAAAGAACGACCAGATATCTCTGTCGAAACCAAAAATATATATATTTATCATGTGTGTACGTGTGTACAGTATAATTTAACTATGCGCAATGTATAAATACAACATAAATTTTATTAACAATTAACATCTTGTCAGCTCTAGCACTGCAAGTGATCCCTCCATCTCTGGCAATAATTTAATAATTTACTAATAATGATAATATCATTTGCACACTTTCCATTCTCCAGGTGATTATATAATAAGAGAAAGTATTTTATAAATTTGAACAATACATTTTTCTTCCTCTCAACCAATGATTTGGGCAATGAAAAAATCTTCTGACAAGCCCAGTAGTACCTCTAGTTTACACTACAGGGGACCAAGGGTGGCTCTGCCTCTAGTTAATAATTATATTTATTATTAATTAGTTTCTGTGAGAGTTCTCGAATTTCACAATTCTATCAAACAGTTATTTCTCACTCAATTAAAGTTTCATTAATTAGAGAATTCGTAGACTTTCGTCAAAATTAACTCGTCGTTACTCCACTCGTAATTCCCTCACAATTTTTTTCTTTATCCTACGCACCGAATTCTTTCTTCTTAATATAAATCAGGTGAAGGTCCATGACGTTAGTTCCAGATAGCCCAGTCTTCAGCAAGTTATCGCCATTCTCGTAATTCAAATAGAAATGATAAGCATCATTATTAGCTAAATAATCCTTACTCCCCTCATTTTCTGAAATCTCAGCATAACCAAAGGCTCCATCAGCATCAGTAGGCCCATCCTGGCCGTCAGTTCCAGCGCTCAACAGCAGAACATCAAAGCCTTTCATCGCAGAATTTTCTTCTGTCTCCTGGGCCCAGTCTAGGGAGAACTGGAGAGCTAATTCTTGATTCCGTCCACCTTTTCCGCTTCCCGTGACCACTACTGAAGGCTCGCCAGCGCCTATCAGCACCAGTCCTTGATTATTGTTGTCCTCTAGAGTTGAAAAAAGCACTTCAACTCGTTCTTCAAGTCTCCTCATGTCCTCCCAACTGTGGGTATAATTTTTGAACTCCTCTTTCGTTATCGACTTAGCCAGTAGCCAGCAGAAGAGCTTCGTCAGTTTAACGTACATTCTACTGACGTTTTTCACGAGTCCTTCAATATCGTTGAATAGAACAATTGCAGTCAGACCTTTTTTAAGAGCCTCATCGCGTGCTGCTCCGATTGCGCATGAATTATTACCAATTATGTGATTATTTACGTTGATAAAACGACTTTTGTCGCGAGTTTCATGGCTACTTAACATTTCTTTTATTTTATCATCGATATTTTTTATATTATACTTATCAAGGATCTTGAAGACCTCGCAGGGCTCTCGGTTGGCGTAGCAAGTGGGCCCTCCGCCGATTAAATCCACAGGATCGCCGATGATATCCGATAAAATGAGACTGATAACAGTAGCCGGATGAGCTAACTCGACAAATTTTCCTCCCTTTACCATAGATAATTTTTGCCTAACGACGTTAACCTCTTTAATGTCCGCTCCGCAGTTCTGGAGTCTTCTCCAGAATTCATTTTTCTCCTTGAGAGTTACTGGAGAACGAGGCATTGACAGCAGCGCCGAACTTCCACCCGATACGAGGATAATTAGAGTGTCATTTTCGTCTAAAGATGTTGCTAAATCCATCAGCTGTTGAGTAACTCCCAGGGTGTCCTCATCTGCCACATTATTCACGCAATTTTCTCGGTAACTGACGACGTCGGCATTGGTCGCACTCTTCAATTGTTGGCCCAGCGAGCCTCGAGGAACGCTGACAATTCCCTTGGTTATCCTGCCCTCCAGGAGCTTCTCCATCTCCGCTGCCATTCCTATCACTGCCTTCCCGAAGCCGATGAGGTAAACTTTGCTACCTAGGGAATAACTCTTGCCATCGACGAGCAAGTGATCCCCGTCGACTCGGATCTTACTCCGGACCAGCGCGTGAGGTTTTACTGAGTTCAATCCCGCGAAGAAAATTGTCTTTAGGTCGCCTCTCATCTCCACCAGGCGACGATTCTTTTCGCTCATTCTCTTCGTGATCTTTGATCGATTTCCTCGAGAACTGACGTTTTTTTCTCAGAGCGACGGCTGAGGGCCACTGCCAATGGCGCACAGTACACAGGTATTAGGTCACTTGAGCTATCGAGTTACAATTACAGAGATGACGACGGATTTCATGACTTTAATAATCTTTTTTCAATGAAAAACCCAGTTGTCTTCGTTGGTCTTCTTCTGATTCCCAGGCGGCGACTGCCACTCAGATTCGTGCACTCATAATGTCATACATTTGTTTCAGTTATTCTGGAAATTTGTGCATCATTGCATGCATTTTGGCAACAGATACATAATATCTCGGCGACGAGCTTTGCGCTTTATTGCCGAGCCGCCACCTCGTCGTCATAAGTAAGCTGAGTGTACATCGCGCGTGTGATTGTTCTTGCAAAATTATTTATTTTACTCCCTGGAATTTTAGTCGCCCCAAGTCCCCTCCTCCTGTTTGTTATGCAATGAGAATAGGCAGAAATATCTGACGACCGGGAGTGTCGCGCCTCAGATTGCTCGCTCAATGATTTTCATAACTATTTGTTCGATGGGCGAATTAATTTTATAAATTGATCAGCTGATTCAATAATGAGTGGGGATCCATTTATGTATAATAATGCTCTGTTTTTTAATTACCTTTTTAACCAGTTTAGATGGCAGTTAGTTAATAATTATAAAACAATATTCCAGGAGTTTTTTCATGGGGTTTATCAATATTGATAATGCAGTGGGAGGGGATCCCGTGAATGCACGCTCGTGGGACTGATTTGGGACCTTCAAAGCTTGGACTTTTCAATCGACGATTTTTCATTGAAAATCTAGAATAAATTGGCAGAATGAAAACCGATTTTGTTATAATAATAACAGAATGACTATTTAGTTATTGAAGTAGTCCATTTATCGACCCAATTTCAATTGAGTCTACTTGGCCTATGAATATAAATGAAGTGAAGGTCCATAACATTTGTACTGGTGAATCCAGTCTTCAGTAAGTCGCCACCATCTCCAAAGTTCGTATAAAAGTGATAAGAGTCATTATTCATCAGATATTCCTTACGTTTTTCATCATTCGGGGTATCAGCATAGCCAAAGGCCCCAGCGGCATCAGTGGGCCCATCCTGACCGTCTGTTCCAGCGCTCAGGAATAAAACATCAAATTCACTTAATCTGGGACTTCTCGACACTTGCTGGGACCAATCCAACGAAAATTGCAGAGCCAGCTCCTGATTCCGTCCACCTTTTCCTGCTCCTCTAACGATTACCGCGGGTTCTCCACCCCCTATCAGCAACAATCCCCGGTTATTCCTGGCACGCAGGTTTGCAAAGATAATGTCAAAATTTCTGTCAAGTTTTCTCAAGTATTTACAGCCCCTCAGGGAATTCTTCAACTCCCCTTTCGTCATTGAATCGTCAATGACAGCGCAGAAAAGTCTGGTCAAGTGAGCGTACATTTCACTGACATTTTTGACGAGTCCTTCGACGTCGTCAAATAAAACAATCACATTGAAGCCTCTGCTGAGGGCTTCAACTCGTGCAGCATCAATTGCGCATGAATTATTGCCAATAATAAAATTACTTACATTCTTGAAATGATTGACATCACACGTTTCACTGCTGCTAAACAATTGTCTTGTTCTGTCATCAATGTCTTTGATATTGTATTTCTCGAGGATTCTTAATACTTCGGAGGAGTCTCGGGAGATGTGGCACGTGGGACCACCTGCTATCAATTCCACTGGATCTCCAATGATGTCTGATAGAATAAAACTCAGAACAGCAGCTGGATACGCCAATTCCGCCAATCTTCCACCTTTGACCATCGACAATCTCTGTCTCACTGCGTTCACTTCTCTGATGTCAGCCCCGGAGTTCTGGAGTTCTTTCCAGAACTCATTTTTCTCTTTCAGAGTCATCGGGGGCGGGGGCATCGAGAGAAGAGCTGAGCCTCCACCAGAAATCAAAACGATCAACGTATCTTTCCTGTCTAATGATTCCGCTAAATTCATTATTTCTTGGGTTATCTTCAGCGTGTCTTCATCTGCTTGG
Organism: Psyttalia lounsburyi; assembly: GCA_030522865.1. Taxonomy (NCBI): domain Eukaryota; kingdom Metazoa; phylum Arthropoda; class Insecta; order Hymenoptera; family Braconidae; genus Psyttalia; species Psyttalia lounsburyi. The sequence goes on from JAPYZN010000250.1 coordinate 30,814, forward strand.
TTATCAGCTCCACTTTCGCGATAACTAACAGATTTATCGAGTTCAGAAGCCGAGAAATTACTCACGAGTCTCAATTGCTGGCTCATTGAACCTCGAGGAATACTGATGATTCCCTCAATCAATCTCCTCCCCAGTAATTTATCCATTTCAATTGCCATCCCCATCACTGCCTTCCCGAATCCAATCAGATAGACTTTATCACTCAGCACGTAACTATTGTCGTCGACCAGTAAATGGTTATCACACACTCTGATTTTATTCTGAATTAGCACATTCGGCTTGACTGAGTTGAGAGCTGCGTAAAAAATCTCCTTCAACTCGTTTTTCATTCTCAAGAGCTGAGCAAATTTTTCCGTCATCTCTTAGGAGGCTTTGGAACGATGGCTCAGGTCGGTTCAGGGAAGAGTTATCACTGCATGTTGTTTATCAACTTTGCACAACATACCACGTGATTACGGTCATATGTGAAGTGTTTGACCTTTCGCTCTCCCACTAAGGGACAGCTGAACTTACCAGCTGAGTTGGAAAAGTAGTCTCCAAGATTTTTTTCTCGTAAGACTTTTTTCCAGGGAAGCTCAAACTATTATTTATCTTATTTGTTCAATAGTTTTGCGACCCAAAAACCTTGAATCTCGTCTCTTACGCAAATTCCAATTGTTTACGAGTGAAATATTAACAATTAAAATCTCGAGATGTTTGCAATCACTTGATATTCAACAGATCACGTGCGACAATAGTATTTAATTGATCTCGTTTAACAATTGCAATAATCCCTTAACAATTGAAATAATAATAATAATTGGGAGGAGAGAATGTAAAGAGAAAAGAAATGATTAGTATTCGTTGGAGGGGTGAAAATTAAAGAAAAAGGTATCCAACTAACACATCTTATTGGTTTTCTTTAATTGAAGTAGTTTTTAAAATTGCTAGAAAATACATTAAAGCATAACAGTGACTATATTTAATCGTCCTCACACACTCTTTCACCTTGCACTCATAAAAAAAACATTGTTATCACTTGCACACGTTTAATTAGCTCTCCAGATAAATAAAATCTATCAAGCATTCGTTATTCCATTTTTAAAGACTTTTACATTTACATTTTATTTTTTTTTTTCTCCGAGGATAATGGCTAATTATTCATCAGCCATTTCGATCGTAAGGACTAGTTGAGGCCTGCACAAATCATGGACCATACCTTCTTTCAATTGAAAACGAAAAGAAAAAAAAAGAAAAAAAAAAAAGGAAAAATTAATTCATCAATTTTCTCGAAAAACAAAAATGACCAGACAAATTTACTGATTAATCGTTTACAATTGGAAAATTCTCGTCATTCTGTTTTTGTTCTGACATTAAAGCCAACATTTAATCATTTCACACAATTCAATTACAAATATATATATCACGTGCGAACGTCTCGAGCTAATTCTTTTACATAATTAAAATCTATGTTTCTCTCTCTACTTTATTAATTCTCTCTGCAACTTCTTTGCATTCTTCTCTGACGAATTTATCCATTTCACTATTCTTTCTCCCATGATTTTGAATTTTTTTTTTTTTATCAAGTGGCACGTTTGAGAAGAACTATTATCAGCGAGCATAAATCAGTGGAGGATGAAAAAAACATTTGGAATTAAAAATTGAAATTTCCGTATTTTTGAGTAAATACAGTATGTTTGAAAACATAAAATATCAGAATGTTCCCTGGTTTCTCTACACCTCGAGCATAATTCCATAAAATACGTCGTCTAAGAAGTGATTTTTCCATCTTAGGAATGAAATTCTCTGATCAGTAAGAGCTTTTGGAGAAGAATGATAAAGGACGTTCTCTCTTCAGTATTTCGTCATTAAAAAAAAAAAGGAAAAGAAACATTCTCTTGACTCCCTTCGTCCTGAAATCAATTAATTTCAAGATAAATGTGCAATTAACGAAGATATAAATTCTGCTTTATTGGATCACAGCACAACAGAATTAGTTGACTCTAATGAGATTGGAGTGAATGGAAAGATACGCCATATTATTTACTTTCTTCATCAGGTTTTGACGATTAAAAAAATTCTCTATCCTCGATTAACCCCATTATTCTCTAAAAAAATTTGTTTTTTTTTTCACTGTTCACTATTATTTCCCTGTACATTATCATGTCCCTGAGGCTCTCCAGGTGGTGTACCATCATGCGAACCACCAGGATGCGGTGTAGCTGGTGTTTCTGGCTGTGACTGTGAGGTCTCAGGAGGGGCATAAACAAGTCTGTATCCAGGGGGTAGGAAAAATCCCCCATGAGGAGTATAACTGAAAGTTTGGAAATTAGTAGAATGTGAATCGTGATAATGTACGTAACCAGGAGGTCCACCAGCAGCGGCGCTAACTCCAGATGAGCCAGCAGAACTGGACACAGGAGTTGCCTGAACAATCGAGCCAATTCCCGACGTGACACTGGCACTGTCAGGTATGATGGAAGTGAACTGATACCCAGGATGAGTGATAGTGGGTCCATTGGTGCTCCCAATGCTCTCACTCTCCTGAATAGCAAAGGATTTGTGAGAGCTCTCAGGCATCATGGGTATAGGTATAACATAAGCATGAGATATGCTGGAGGCCGGTTGGCTGGCTTGCTTGAGCTTCTGCGTCGCTAGCCGAAGTGTCTCTTCAGTATCAGGAACGTACCCAGAAATACGACGGAATGAGGCTTGTGGGGCTGTGCTGAACATGAGATAATCCTCGACCCCGTGTGGTCTAGAGGGGACAGTAGTAGCCACAGTATGATAAAGAAGAGGATGATGCTGATGATGAGCAATGGCACTGGCCTGCTGTTGCTGCTGAATCAAAAGCTGCAGCTGATGCTGCTGGAATCGTTCCAATTCCTCCCTGTGTCTCCTCTGCAGATTCTCAAGCTCCAAAGTCTGTCTCTTGATCAACAAATGATACTCATCACTGGGAGTCAGCTGTTTTCTCTCCTCCTTCTCCAATTCAATGGATAATCCCAACTGAATGGACGATCCTGGAGCAACAGAGCCCTCCCGGCTCTGCAGGACAACAGCAGGCACTTGCTGCTGAAACTCGTCGAGGTAGTGATGGCCCAGAGCTTCCTGTACCATCGATTGCTTCTGTACATCAACAATCTGCCCTTGAATAATAGGAGAACCTTCTCCAGGCGGCGGTCCTGAGACTTTAGATACCATGAATCTAGAGATCTTTCTGACAGGTTGAGCCTGCCCCCCAGTAGTAGTATCCCCTTGTAACTCCTGATGCACTGGAGTATTGGAGCCAGAGTTACTAGAGACAACGCAGGGCGCCACTGTACCAATGGGAATCGTAGATATTGGTACGACTGGTGTGAGAAGAGGTTGGACTAATGATTGAAGAGGTAACTGACCACTCCCAGAAGGAATCACTTGGACCCCCGGCATTGGTGGGGTTAAAGGCTGTGGAGAAGACGTAGGTAGTCCCGTGCATTTGTGATGAATCTTAGCAAGCTCTTGCTCCAATTCCTGAAGTCGAGAACCCGGTCGTGCGGCTCTGATGTTCTTGACGCTCTCCTTACTGGGACTGGACATTGTCTCTGCAGTTGATCCTACAGGCACTGGACTGTCCAATGCCACCCCATCAGACGCGCTGGCAATAGCCTGAGAACCCTGATCCTCACCCCAGCCAATATGTGCCGTGGAAATATTAGAGATGACAGTGTTTGGCTCACAAATCTGCCCAGAATGAACTGTTGCTTGAGGAGACAGTGGACTCAGCGGTTGAACTTGGGGATTGACTGCTGTGACATTGGCAATTGTTTTATTCTGGACTTGTTGCAGATTTGTCTCAGACCCACAAGTCCCAGGCGGCCCGTGAGGCGTCACCGGGTGGCTCATTGGAGGAGTTCCAACGTTAAATGACTCCGACGGTTGACTGGTTAATTGTGACAATTTTTGCTGCAGATCAGCTATTGTCTGGGGCCCCGGGCTCGCTACATCCATCGGCTTGTCCAACGAATTCTGCTGACTCAATTTATAATGGCTCGGGTCAATTGATTGCGCCAACGAGTGATGAACTGAATCTGATGATTCGATTATCGTGTGCTCGGGTGTGATGTCTCTACTTGATATAGTCGTATCTGTCTCATACATCATTTGACAATCAGAACTTGTTCGTCTGCTGTTACTGCTGACATCGATGGAAGAGTCTGTCTCAGTTTTATACTGCTCGGGGAATCTCAATTGCAGGTGCTGCTGAAGCTGATCTGCCTGGGTATCCTGTTGCTCCTGGGATAATTGGAGTGAAAGTTGCTGGATGGGCTGGCTGACATTCTGAATCGGTTTCACGTATTGCACTGGAACCGGTTGAATCACATGCTGAATGTTCTGATTCCCTGGATACGTCGGCACGACCCATTGGCCCTGCATCATCATATTTTGGTTCAACAAATTTAATTCCATCTGACCCTGGACCTGCTGGATTTCCTGGTGAACCGGCTGCTGGGCTTGCTGTTGTTGTGGCTGCTGCTGTTGCTGTTGGATTACAGGTTGCAGAAGTGTTTGCGAGTGATGCTGCTGCTGTTGCTGCTGCTGATTGTTGATATCAGTCTGCTGAGGGTGTCCCTGCTGTTGAATTCCATGTCCCTGCATCTGAATATGATTAATCGTTTGGAAATTCTGATGTTGAATTTGAAAGTTTTGATGCTGAACGTGTGTGGGCATTTGCTGAGACACTTCAGGCTGAATCGGTTGGAAATACTGCTCTGACTGTAGAGTAGGTAACGCCGTCGGTTGATTTGCAATACACGGCTGATCATGAGGTGTAGCATTATGAGGTGTCGTTGATTTTGTCTTGGGATTTGATAAAATATTCGCGAGATTTTGGGCAAGATCCGGAAGTGTTGATGACACCTCTTTGGCTTTGACTTTAGGAGGCTCCTGCACCGGTGCTAGCACGGTCTGAGAGATACTCTGATGAACATTCTGATAATGATTTTCATGAGACACTACACCTAATTGATCACTTGGTGGGTGAGATATTGGAGGAATCAGAATGGAATTATTATCTAGATTTCCTTGAGAGTCTGTGGATATGCTAGATGTCCTCCTACTCCAATCCTCCATGTTATTAGCTTGAATTGGAGCCATGGGACCTGAGAGGATAACATACTGCTGTTGAATTGGTTGAGTCTGCTGTGGTATAGCCTGGACAAAATGCTGTTGTATTTGATGCTGCTGCTGCTGCTGTTGCTGCTGCTGATTCATCATATTCTGATCGTGGCTCAATTGTTGAGGGATGTTTGGAGGCATCTGATGCTGCATTTGCATCTGATTAATGTCCATCATTTGGTTCATCTGGTGCATCTGATTGTGCTGCATCACATTATCGGGCTGAATCACCTGCTGTTGAATTGTATGAGTTATTTCTGCGTGATACTGTTGATTAGCGACATTCTGAATTTGGGAGACATTGTCATTAGTTTGCATCATTCCTGCATTCTGGTGATACTGAACATTCTGAGTATTTTGGACATTTTGAATCAACTGAGGTGATTGTGATAAATTGGTTGTCTGTACCACCATTACTGTTTCGTGCTTTGTTTGTGTGACAACTGCAGTATTTGTTGATAACTGATTAATCTGTTGCTGTTGTTGAATTTGTTGTGTCTGCGTAATCGGTTGATTATTTATTCCAGGATCTTGGATAAATTCACCAACACCAGTTCGTATCTCTAGAGTCTCTATCTCTTGTTTCTGGATGTGCTGATTGGCTAATTGATCAGGTGCAAGTGGTTGCGGTTGTATTAATGTGTTTTCGTAAACTGTGATGTTCTCTGAATCTCCAGAGATTGTCTTCTGCTCAGCTACTGGACTCACCAGAAATCTGGAGATCTTGCGCATTGGAAGGACTTTTGGCTTTAATTCTGCTGGTAGTTTCAGCTCCTCCACAGCCTGCGAGGGGACATCCTGAGGGTCACCAGTAGCTAGGGATGTCATTGGATGTTTCGTCTCGTGAGAGAGCTCCTCACCTGATTTCTGAGCTGGTGGGAACGGCTCGAGGGCGCCAAGGGGCATTGATCGAGCGGTAAAGTCGCCAGTGTCATCGAAGGAGCTGTTGTTAGCTTCTAAGAGGGTCTCTTCAGAGCCCACACTCTCGTAATTCTCGTTCGGATCACTGGGTACGTTCACTGGGGTCAGTGTATCTGTATTTTGGGTCGACGTCGATGAACGACGAGAAATCTCCTCTGAAGTGCTGTTCTCAGTCGTATTTGGACCCTCAGATGAGGAGACATTTTGCGGCGGTTTATCCACTTGTGCTGGTGCCATTTGAGACATTATTTGGTCAATTGGAAGTATCTTTGATGAAGCTGATGAGTTCGAGGTCTCGTCTCTCTATAATTATAAACAAACAAAATCAATGTCCAATAATTTATGGTTTTGGTAATTGTGGAAGTGGATATCACACCAATGGAACCAATAAAATTATCAAAAATAGATGAATAATGAGTGATGGTAGGGGTCAAAATAAGAGCCAGGATTTTAGTCATTAAATTCAGTACTGGTGCTGCAGAAAGTGTGAGATAACTCCAGAATTAACGGTTTTGAACATGTTGGCTTTCTAGAAAAACCCTAGACTCTACTTCTTCGGGCGTTGGTTTAATCGGTTATGCTCAGTGAATTGAGCTACTGGAACCCTCGCTATCCTCCATAAATCGTCTG
>JAPYZN010000250.1:42500-50109 GCA_030522865.1 Psyttalia lounsburyi
ATCCCTCGTCTCTTGGTCTTTTTCAGTCACTGTTGAATCAGCTGTTATGTCAGCCATCATGAATCTCATGTTCTTCATTGTTGAAAATTTGAATTTTTCACTTCCATCGTTGAGCTGATCATCGTCTCTCGATGATGATCCTGATGACTTTTTATTACTGTCAATTTCTGGTGTTTCCGTGGAAACTTTACGCTTTGGAATCTGCGACGTTGTGTCTACGGAGGTTTTTCGTTTTTCTTTAGTCTCATTCTTGACTTTTCCGTCTTGTTTTGCGATGAACGATGACGATTTATCCATGTCCATTGATCGTGAATGACTCGACGGGGTTTTCGGACGTTTACTCTCGCCATCGAGGGTTTTAAAGGAAATTTTTCGCACTGGCGTTGATATTTTTGAATTCTCAGTGACATCTGACTGTCGCTCTTGCGAATTGGTTGACTTCTTTGGAAGATTATCGTTAGTTAATGATAGTTCGGAGTCTGTGGGGGGTACTCTATCTGCAGTCTCTGCTTCATTACTTAGTTTTCTAGATTTTATTGAGCCAACTGGCGTGGAAGGAGTCGAACTGAAACTGGGTATTCTGGACATAGCTTCACTGGCTGATGAAACCTCCTCGACATCGCTACAACCTGTATCACTCGTCTGATCCTGGCTTATCACATGTGAAAATTTTTTTGTCGATGTCAATCCATTTGTTATTACTGCCGATTCTACAGTCTCTCTTGGCAATTGTTTTTTATTTGAGTTACGATTGGCGTTTGAAATTCTACGATCACCACTTCCACCACTCCCCGAGGGATTTATTATGCCTAGTTTACGTTGACGACGATGGTTACGCTGGCTGGTGACGACACTGCAGCTGTTTGTGGCCTCGGTATTGGCTATGTGGCCCACTCCCAGGGCAATGCCGGTCTCGGAGTCGGTGTCGTTATTGCCATTACCAGGGGCCAACAGCTTTGGACACAAACCGGATAGGCCCACGCCCCCCGCTCCCGCTGACGTACGCTGTTTCGTTGTCTCATACCTGGAAGAAGGTTGATCAGTTAGTCAAGGAGATTGTTAAGGATTGGACTTTGTTAACAATTAGGTTTGTCTACTTTGATTCAGAAGGTAAATGATGAGATTCTTCATGTGATGGTGAGTGTAGAATTATTTGGATAAATAATGATTATGGAAAATAGGAAAAATTACGACAGACTTTTTGCTCTTGGAGATTCTTTCATCTGAGAATATTTTTCTTCTCGATGATTTATCTCGATTTTTGTTGTTATTTTTTTATCTACAATGGCGTCCATTTGGAAATTCATTTCGTGTGATAAGTAGATACCCAAGAATTATAAAATCAAAATGTGAAATCAGGAAATGAGGAGACATGAGCAGTTTTTCTCATCTCGCAGTGTCGGCCATTTTTTTTCTTTTCTGTTCTGACCAAGTGAGTTAAACAAAAACAATTCTGTCACGTGGTTCTAATTAATCGTTTTAATGTGAATAATTGGTACTTTAAATGTTTGACGATCGATGTCGGCCACTGTTACCATGAAATCATGGATCTACTGCTAAATCCCAAACCATATGACAATTAGTTAGACGTGATGCAACAATTAGATAGCGAATTGGTTATGTTGTCATGTGAAGTTTTCTGACAGCCACCGATGCATTCACTACCCGCTCAGTGACATGTCATGTTGTTTTTCCACCTGTCACTTTGACATTTGAGTTGTCATTGAAAGTCATGCGTGAATGCAAACAAAATCAAACAACTGCATCCCAACTGTGTACATTGTTGGTGCAATGGCTAATGTCTCTGGACCGATGTTCAGATATTTTTGAGAAAGTGATGAATAATGAGAGAATTGTGCCAATTGATTTATCTGATTAAATGAATGAGGATATAATCGAGGTCTCGACTATGCCAAGCAATCGATTATATCGAAACAATGAGAAACAAAAAAGTTTATTGATATTTTGTCAATGTAAGAAGCCATGAATTTTGATACAGACATCATTATACCTGTCCTGTCTGGTATGGCCAGAGGGAAAAAATCCTCGCACTGCGTTGCCTATAGCTGCACGTTTCTTCCCCTCTTTTTCACGTCCTCTGTAACTTCCACCACCTGAGCTCACCTGGTGATCTTGACGGTGACCCTTGTCAGCCTATTGAGAAAATCGGTTTTGTAGTAGATTGTGGAGAAAGTGGGAAAGATTTTTTTTGACACTTGAGTGCGTAAGGCAATTATAGCAGCAAATAATGTTCATCACTGGGAGGACGATTGTCCAGCTCGCCTCAGGCTCGTCAGATAATTTTATTCGGTGTAATAATGAAATGTACTTTTGTGGTAATCAATTCAGTAGTCAACTGGTGAAGTGGATCAAGTCGACTGATTTCTTCCCGCAGTTTTCGCGGAATTTCTTCGGATCTAATGGAATTTCCGAAATTTTTGTCAGAACCTTTTTTACAGCACTCAATTCGTTCTACAAAAAAGGTATTGACACAAATTGTGCTATCCGTCTTCAATTCCTAGATATTCACCAAAAACTGACCGACAGTCAGTTAGAATTGCCTGTCGTTTCACCTCTTCACTGATGAATTTTAAAAAAATGCTGGCAGACGCTCGGAAATGGGACACAAGAGTTTTCCAACAGGTCTAATATTTTTTTTCGAACATAATACGTGTGCATTGTCCAATGTATGTGTTAAAATGTTGAGCTCTTGCACATCTAGTGAAATTAAAAAAATAATTCCAAGGACAGACGTTCATTTTAAAGCTCAATTTTCCGGTCAAATAGCAAAGAAAAATCGCTTGATACAACTGTTAAAACTGAGTGTTAGCGCAGAATGGAGTTTAAGAGGCCACTAGATTGAAAAAAAAAATCCTGAGGAGAAATCTCGACCTCCCAATGTCTCAGTCAACCGAGAATGCCAAGAGTTAATAGCTCAAAATATCTCAAAATCTCCCTTATTCCCATGGGCCCCGTTGAAAGGAGACGGTATTCCTCCCAATTGTTTACATATTCTTCAACTAATTATTAAAATATTAACCGACTGACAGTTCTGTTGATCGTCATCTTGAAAGCAAACTGTACCTGGCGCCCGCTGCAGGGGATCGACCGAACTGGCGATCGGTTCACGTTTGATTTAGTTTAAAAATATTTGAGCAATTCGAATGACCTTCGTTTCACCAGGGGCCCAGACTGATAACGAACATTTTGAGTCACCTCTCCGTCCGTCCCTTTTTCACTGAGATCTCAGATAGATCTTTTAGTCCAATAGTTTCTTAAGGAGTGACCGTACACTGAGAAAAAAATACTTTTGTTAAATATTTGTTTACACGAGGGATGGATTTATTTTTCCAAAATGGAATTTCTCGAGATGAGTCTCTTTTCAATTACGGAAATTATATTTGCAGGAGGATAATCAGATTTCTCCTGATTTTCAAGGAATCTCCTCAATAATTATGAACAATAAAAAATGAGAGAAGAAAGAATATCCGAAAGTTAGAGAAAATTAATAATTATTCGAGTTCATCCAATATCATATCCTCTACATACAACATAATAATTCTCTAGATCAAACTGATTATCCTTGAAAAATTGCTAATTTGTAATTTTACATTGAGTACTCCTTTTTGATCGAAATAAAAAAAATCCAACGATTTTTGGTTTTCCACAATTCCTTGACAGCTAAAGACCCTTGTCCATGAACATTTAATGAATTAATCTAACATTTAAACAAATACCAGAGGCCACTAATTAATCAATTCACCAATTAGTATCTTCCCCCACCGCAGTCAAGCGATTCTAAAAGAACTCGAAGTGCATCGAACTTCCTCAACAACTGTCAAATAAATGTCCAATCCTAATTCACACGCATCATTTGTGTAAACAACGTGTCACATATACTCTTCTGTAGCCACGTGTCCGGTAGGTGTGCTTAAATACCCAAAAATAGTCCCTTAATCATTGAAAATTTGTTCATGCCAAGAAACAATACCTTCAAACCGAACAATTTGATGTTGAGACTGCCGTTTGAGTTAGTAGGAACTGGACTGAGATCGCAGCGTAATCTTCTGTGTGATTTTTCCACCAGTGGACGATTATTGACGTCAAATTCCAGGGGATTACCAATGGGAAAACGACTGGGCGTGAGCACAATATCCTCACTGTGTTTCTTATTGGTGTTCACCGGGCTCACTGCTTTATTATCATTGCAGCATCTCGGCATTGCACGAGATCACTTGTCTCTCAAAAATGTATTTTTCTTTATCTCTTGTGGCAAAACTTATAAAGTCACCTCCTTCACTTTAATTATAAATTTCACAATACGTCATTCCTTCCTTCACTCAGCATACAGATCAGTAGCTCAATATAGCATTAATTTTCTTTTAATTAAAAACAAATAATCACCTAATGTGTGACATAACTCGGATTGTTTTCACGAGATTAAAAATTTTTCCTTTACGTCCAATTTAATTTCCAAATGATTTTTTGCATCGATTTCAATTCTCTCGTCAGCCAAAATCCATGAGTTAATTGCAGTTAATGTTGAATATCTGCCGTCTGTAAAATATCACATAAAAAATTATTAACTAATTGAACCCTCCATCTGATGAAGAACGCGAAAAATTTAACTTCTTCGAAAATTCGTAAAATAATTAACCATCAAGCCATTCTCAATTAATTTAGTGAGCCACATTCATCAAAAGATATTCAACAGATCGCACTTGACCATTTCAATTCTACAATTTTTGACATATTAATCAATTCAGCAGTGAAGTGGTGAAACGACAGTCAATTCCAACTACCTCTTCCCCAGTTTCTAGTGAATATCTAGGAATTCAAGAGGAATATCAAAATTGTTATCAGGACCTTTTTTGTAGAGGAAATCGAGAGCTATGAAAAAGGTCATTACCAAAATTCCGCTATTTCCCCTGGATTCGCAAGAATTCTTCGAAAACGCTGTCAAGAGCCAAGTCAACGTAAACATTTTCACACTTCACTCCTGATTTAATTACAATTCTGAATGATTACGGACCTATTGTTACAATAGACGACGCATAAGTGGGCGTACTTTTGAACATTCAATCCAACTTCTAATCTGTAAGTTAAACGTCATGTCTCTCAGTCCTAGTTCTCCCTGGAATTGGGTTCAATCTGCCATTGAAAATCGTCCAATCAACCTGAAACTGAAAAAAAAAATGGTACAGTTGTTGAAAATTCTCGCACAATTTTTAATTGTCAAAATTTTATCTGGAGAACATTGCTAGAGCTACGGCGTGGGCGAGTCACCAACTGTCCGAGTTATTTATATCCCTCGCTATTCCAAAAAAAATTCGATTGCGAGTGATTGAAATGCAAGGGATCCCCTCATACCCGAGTGAAAATTTTGACACTTGAATGGGCTGTAGAGCGTTCCCAGACGGCATGCAGATGGTCACGTAGCTCCCAAATATTTCCATGGGGATGTTCCAAAAAGAGTTAGCGATATCATCAAGCATTGGCACTCCATTGTCTCCATTCACACGTGAAATTATTCCGATAACGGACAATATCACGAGAAATCGTCAGGCGATTTTTCTTAAGCTCAAGAAACTCCGACGACAAACTCTCCCAAATTCTCTTCTAAACGCCCCCTACTCCATTTGACTCCTGCCTCAACTGAATTCCCAACAGAAATAAAAACAAAAGCCAATCGATTACCCAAAAATCCCCAATAACTTCGCCCGCTGGCCACCAATCCATCCTCAAAACCGACAACAATCAAAGGCGAGAGTCAGCCAGACTCAAAATTTGTTCAAAATAATCATACCAAGCGTTTATTATTCAGCCGAGTCTCAATAAATGTAAATAACGACGTGACTCAACTCTCCAAAGAAAATAAAATATTAAATGGCCTCTCGAGCTGCCTATTTCTCCAGGAACCCCTGAAATTCCGTGAACGAGTCATCTCAAATAAGCCCGTCAATTGCTGTTGAATTTCCCCAGGACTGCAAATAAAAATGACTCGACAGCTGCTGTTGGCAATCTCCCTGAACTTACCATGAACAATAAAAAATAAAAAAATAAATGGATTGAATTTAGCATATTTCCCCACATTGATATACATTGTTGCCATCGATATAATCAATAACGAGAGTAATGTAAGGCAATTATTCCCTCAACAAGACTTCTCAGTATGGCAAATGAATATTAACATGTGACTCTGACACAAGAGTACTGAATTTGTTGGAACGTGGTGTAATATCGACTTTACCAATAAAGTGTCAAGCATCACAAAACGTAATCTGACACTCACTCATAAAACTGTAGGTAGGTAACATTGTGTTGACAGTGCGCAGCACTGATATCAACAAGTCCCTCACGTGTTTTTAATTCCTGATGGACAAACTGCGCCTCAAAAAGGCTATTAAATAGCCACCTTGGAGGCATTAACCAAACGATTCGTGTAAAAATAAAGGAATACCTCGCGATTCCCAAGAGAAGTGGCCGAATTCTCCCAAAAACAATTGGAATAACCTGGAGAGTCCACTGAATCCCCATGGGGAAAGAAAGAACCCCCAACAGCTTGACAGCACGTAAAATAGCGTGAATGTCGTCAACACGTGTACAACGCACGAAGTGTCTGTCAATCACCCTCCCAGTCCAACGATACTGCCCGTACTGACTTTGTAACGACGATCGAGCGATGCAAAGAAGCCAGCCCCGAGTATTTGGGATCCAACCTAATTGATTGTACATCATTGATTCCCCTCTCTGCATGTATCATCCTTTCCCCTAGACCATGACGCACGTTCTATGAATTTCACATTCATAAATGTTTGATTGAATCTCCCCACATCGATAATTATTTCTGGAACCACCTGAACAACTCAACGGAGTCCCCTCGACTATCCTCAGAGAACTTTCGCAAGAGGATTCCTGCAAAACATAGAACTAATTGGGGTGAGCAAGCCGAGCAAGAAAATGCAAAAAAAACATTCTGAGAAAATTGTCTTTCATGCTTCCTACACTTGTTCTCCCCTACACCAGCAACAATTGCCTGATAATTTCCATTATACCCCCAGATATCTCCATCAACCCACCACAATCTCGTCAGCATTAAGCCCCTGAAGATGATAATGAGAATCAGGAAGCGAATCTTGTCGAAATATCTAAGAAGAAAGTCACTGACAGTGCGCAACAGAGTCAAAGTATCCTCCGCGACACCCAGGCGTCACGGTCGCAGTTGGTAACGACAGAGAGAAAGATAAAAGCAAGTGAAATCCCGTAAACCAAAGCAAGACCGAGGTAATTTGTCGGGTTGAGCAGAGGGGCAGGGGGAGGGGGCACGTGCGTGTGCAGCTCCGAGGGCACTACGCACACCGCAAATCAAATAAGTTCGCCATTTTCCCCTCTCACTCCCACCTCCTCATCATCCACAGTGCAAACTGCCGAGAGTGCACACAGCGACGAATCCCAGGGGATGAGGGGGCCGAGGAGGGGAAAAAACGTCACAAGCCTTTACACGCATCACACGCACAGAGTAAACGTCATAAGAGACATTGCAGACATACTTTGAGAATATCATCAAGACATTCGTAGACTTAAACTCCGAAAAAAAAAAAACACCCAC
>JAPYZN010000251.1:0-39296 GCA_030522865.1 Psyttalia lounsburyi
GAACAGTCGTGCCTTCCTCGTGTTAAATAAAGTTTATAAGAAAAGAAATATGAAGTGTTGTAGCTGAATTATTTGTTTGATTTTTCCCATATTCTAATACATTCCCTCAATTCTGAGTTTAATTTATTTACCGCTCGCTAAAAATTGTCTAGATGTGTGCATAATTTTGGTTAAATATCGTGAATTTTACTATGCGGTTGGGTAACTTTTCCCGAACGCCAAAGATGCTACACAATTACCAAATGGAACCGCAATTTTTACTGAAAAAAACTCTCTCCATGTGTCATTTTGTTGAGAGATATTTGGCGGAAAAAAATCAGTAGATTTCAATGTCCTATAAAAATTTGTCTGAAATTCGTGAAAAAATTAACTCATGAAATTATATTTCCAAAATTTCTGCAAAAATAATTCCAACATTTGAATACATTTTTTTCACCAGTGAAAAAAAGTTCAACTAATAACGAGTGATTCTTTCAATTGGGGGAAAATCTTGAATGACACAACAAATGTGACCTTTTATTCAGACAAATTGCCCCATTCAAGCTCCCTAAATGTCAATTTTTATCGCAGAAAGGACATCCTCACAAAGGGCTGAAACCGGTGTGAGTAAAAACCTGTTATAAAAGGGAATAAAAGGTGAATGCATCGGGGGTTCGCCAGGCGACCCCAGAGGAAGTAAATTTGACTTCCCAGGAACATACCCCTAATTTTAATTAATCTAAATTTTCTCAACATTTCTCACTTTCGCTTAAAAAAATTGGTTTTCGTTGATTTATCAAACATTCTCGTATGATATCCTCAAAACTTTCTAAAATCTTTAGTAAAAATTGCCCAACCGATTGCAACAATTTCTCGACTACTTGATAAAAGTTATCCGGCGATAAAAAAAAAAATATCTAACCCCCCAGTGAAATTTATTCATGGCTTGATGAAACTTATTCAGCCGTGTCCATAATTTTTTTTGAAATGTCTGAAATTTTATTGAGTGATGAACTAACGTTTTCCGAACGTCCAAAAAGCTACACGATTAGGCAATTTCCACTGACAATTTCCCGTAGTGTAGGCCGCTGGCTGGTGGATGATAACGCAGGGGTGGCTTTATACCTACAGAGAAACGCAATCAATAGGGGGTCACTGGCATCAACAGTTACAATCGGCACATTTCGAGTGGCGCACGAGGGCTTTAAGTGCCCCCATCCCCCCGTACCCTCTCCACTTATCCAGAAACACATGAAGGACGCATATTCAATTGTACTGGAGTGGACTTGGTTGCCTTGCCTAGTCCACTCGACAATACCCTCTCCTAAATTTTTTTTACTCTCCTCCGATTTTCTCGCCTTCTGAGATCCTTAAAGGCAGCTCTCGGTGGAGAAAAAGGGCTGGCGCCGGCGCGAAAAACCGACTCGTTAATTTCTCACCCACTTGAGTCGAGCAGTTTTCCCCACTGATGTGTTTTTTCAACAATTTGTTTTCCCCTTCTTTTATACGCCTTGATGTTCTCTGCGTGTTGACCGAGTAAATTAATTCTCACAGCTTTCGGTGGATTTAAAGGGTATCAAGCCCGTTTTTTTTACTTCCACAGATCTTTTTTCCACGTACGGCATTGTATTGAGAATTTATCTGGAGCCACGGGGCCATTAAATCCTCTCGCATTTCATTTCAATTACCCGAAGTGACTGGAGTATGTTTGCTCTCTCGATGAAGTAGCCAGACCTTGGTTGTAATGTTTTTATAAAACAATAGAAAATAATCCCAGAACATCAAATAAACAATTTTCAACCAATGTAATGCGACGATTAATTTCCTATTAACAATTTAATTGTTAAAATTTGTCACATTATTACTTATGCAGAATTTAATGACGAATAATTTTTATTTTATGTTGATTTCACCCATTTTTTGTGGCACTCAAACGAATTTATGCCTCGAAATTGTTAGTAACAAATTGGGGGTGTATAAAAACTGATTGAACATTGTCTTGGAGTTCTTTGATCCTATTTTACAATTAAAAAAAAAAGGACTGAATAGTATATTGTGCAACTAGTGCGTAAAGTAGCACTTTTTCGCACGAGTTGTGCATCGCTTGCACGAGTGGCCGGCGAAGCCGGCCATGAGTGCTAGGCGATCACACGAGGCGAAAAAGGCGATACGCACGTGTTGCACAACTAATTTTTTGCAATACCAGCCAAAAGTCGCTTTGAGGGGAGGTTTGAGGGCAAAGTGGTTTTTTTGTGTGCAGAGTGCGGAAAAGTCAAGATCGTGTGTAAAGTGAAATTCGAGAGCGTAAAGCGAAGCTTTACGCACGAGTTTCACTTTACGCGCGATTTCTTACTTTTACGCACACTGTGCGGAAAAGTACCACTTTACGCACGAAAACCGGTACCGAAAAGTGAACTTTTTGGGCAGGTATTGCAAAAAACTATACTCAAATTAGGAGTGTTTTTCGGGAATGTTCGACAATTGTTCACTGTCGCATCAACCTTCTGAATCAGATTACATGCATTGATTTTTTTTAGTTAAGAATTATTAAACCATTGTCACATATTTCCTGATTTCCCCGATTGTCCAGCATCTGAAACGAGCGCTTGAACTCGCGCCAGAAGCCGAGTGTCAGTGGAAAATGTGGCTACACAATACATTCGCCAACAGGGAGACTCAAGTAGTTGTTAAGAGAGATAGAGGATTCGAAGCACCCTCTTTACACCCCCCCCTCGCCACCCGCGTCCCTACACCCACCTATCCCTATTCTGCGTGTGTGTTTGTCGGAAGCACCATCAGCCATTCGAAAAAGCTCATAGAAATACGAGGGAGAAACACCCGAGACTCACACCTCTCCTCCCCCTCCTCATCTTCTGTCTTTTTCACTCTTTACGCTTCCTCAATTCGCTATCCCCTCCTCCCCCCAAACGTACGCAGTGGAATTCGCCATCGAACTTGGGGCGAAGCCAGACGGTTTAAAGAGAAAAAAAAAAGGAAAATGAAAGTTTAGAAAAAAGAAAAAGGGAGAGGAAAAAAATAGAGAGAATAAGGTGTCTCATGTGCCCACGAGACGCGAGACACTACTCGATCGATCGATTCTCTTCTATTGCCTGTCCGCCTGTCGTTGCTTTTATTATATGTGCCACCAGATGGTATATATCCATTTCTCTGCATAAAGTTTGCCCATTTTGAGAGGAATGAAATTGTTCTACAGTATCCGCTCATATCGCAGACTTTATCATTCATTCAGTTATTTTTTTCTGAAATAATGATAGCTCCTTGCGACGGGGGCTAAAAACACTTTGAATAGAAAATACCCGAGCTCGTCAAGCTGAGGACTACACGCTGCCTCGAGCATTTAACCCCCTCAGATTTCCAATAATTTCTGAGATATTTCTAGTTTAATCGATCGCGCAAAAATATTGACGTAACATTTGCGAACCGATGTGAATGCAATTTTCATTATCTTCGGAGAATAAAGACACGACATTTTTGAATCAGCGAAAAAAGTTCTCAACGTTCTTTTCATTAGTTACTATCTCGCCAATTTATCTGATCTCGGTATTGAGAGCATCTCATTTCCAATTAAGATTGGACGAAGCTCGTGTTACCAGGCCCTGGTTTTCTACTTTTTCTACCATTTTTCTATTTTTACTGAAACGTCTGAATGAGGCAGAGGCCGAGGGAGTTAAATTACTAATTTGTTTTTCTTATGTTGCAACGTTGTCCGATTGTTGGTGAAAATTAATTATTTCTACTACCCTTGGCAAATGCAATTGTGACGCAAATTCTGGGACAGTTCACGTTTTTAGTTAAACGAGTTCAAAACAAAAGTGCAAAAGGCATTCTCAAAATTTGATGAGTGGAGATGGTTTAGTCAACAATTGAACATTTTAACCAACAAAAATGAAAATCTAACCTTTTATATATTCTTTCTGTGAAAGACTGGAAAGTTTACAGAACGTTACAGATTTATTCTCTTCAATTCCCATAGAGATCGACTGTATAAGATTCACGCCAGCAGGTTACGTGAATTATTCTGTAATTTTTATTGAATATTCCTCTCCATGTATTTTTATTTCTCATTATACAGAGCTCGTTATAAAAAAAATTGTCTGTCAATTTCTACCGACGCAATCGCAATCAATTTTTCCCCGAAATCAAGCGGGTTAATTTCATATGTTCTGATCTCAGCGAGGAAAATTCCACAATCTTTCTGAAGCATTAAAAAAAGTATCAACAATGGTGAAACATCCTTAATAAATAATTTCCAATGCTAGATATAAAATGAATTGCAAGTCAAATAGTTTATATCAGTAGATTGAGACTAGACTGAAATTAATGAATTAGACGTCGGGTAAGAATCAAAATCGAAAATTGAGTAAACAATATACAACAAAATTGAGCATACAAGCATGAAAATAAACAAACCCCGAATGGGACACAATATCCAATCGACCTCGATCCCCGCTCGCATCATCGAAAATATTCGTGGGCATACCTCGGCCGGAGGCATTTTAGAATTTTCTCAAACTCTCACCCTCTCCCACCCCATGAGAATTTCTGTCCTCTGTGCCATCAACGTTTATATATTACGTGGCGCTCTTCTCGGATCGCTGCGGACTCTGCGTTACAGAGAGAGGTCTTACCAAGCCACTCTCTGATATTGCATTTCCAAAGCGCTCATCGCGTCGACGCGCATTAGATAGGACCGCATTTCATGGAGACGTTGATCGGACTGAGTAGAACAAGGAATTGAGAGACAAGCGGCTATAGGAAGCACCAACTGCCCAATGGATATCGACTTTGGATTGCGCGACTCGTAACATACTCCCCATCATTCCTCTCCATATTTCATCCAGCGGGCTTTACGTGCGTCAAGAATGAAAAAAATAATCGGGCAAGGGATTCACAAGCGGGACAGAAAATATTATTACTTTTTTCGCCTATGTCGTATACATGCAGAGCGACGGAAAAAAATGGTTTTATCCCCCCTTCACGCATGAAAAATCTCAGTGAATATATTGCTCGGTTTTTTGTTCGTCACCTCATAAAAAACTTAGAAAGCCCGCGGCCCACCTCTCATATGCAATTAAAATGAAAACATTTGGCATTTGCTCCTGATAAATGATGAAAGACCACGTTATTCCAGTAGCAACCGGAATATTATTTGTAATATCTCTGAAGAGGGGAACTTTCGAACCGGAGAAAAAAAACATTCATTTATATTGATGAAGTCAAATGGGTTGGGGAATGAGTTTGAAACATCTAAAAACAGTATCTCGTGGTTGGCATGCACATAGAAACGTGAGGGTAATACACATATAGACCCGTATACACTCCGGAGCTTGCTTTTTATATCGATTTTCTTCGGGGTAAGCGAAATGCCTGTTTCTCTGCGGCAGGTGCGATGAGAACTGAAGCGAGACGGAGAACCACCGGAGGAGGCTTATGGTGTTTACAGGAGAAAGAGAGAGGAAGTGAGCGAGGAAATGCCCCGGGGGGTGGACTTATCATATGAGAACCAAAGTCTCCCCTAACTAATAGTAGAAGAAGCGAGATAATGGTAGCCAAAGGGGGAGGAACATGAGTCACATCAAGAAATGGTAGACAGGAAGACGACTGGATGGGGAGAGCTAAGCGGATTTTCCCGTGGAGGGACACGTCATCCAAAGACTATTCGATAATTTGGTGTTTAATTGAATGACCCCGCAAAACGAAACCCATCATTTTTGGTGCTATTTGTTGGGTGGAATTGTGAAGCTAACGAGGCAATGTTTTCCTTCATTTCGAAGGGATTTCACCTCCTGACGTCAGAGCACATGAAAATGCTGGATTGCGGGTACTTATTATTTACAAAAAACGTGGCGGAATGGGGTTGATATGGAGGCAGAGTATTTCATCGACGGGGCGGCGTAGGGCCAGTACGTCGGCCTCAAGCAAAACGCCACCGAATCGATCCAACACATAACAATTTCCTTTTTTGTTGGCGAATGTGTCTCGCGATCAGATTTGCAGTGTCAGGGGGCAATGAAAAATCGTTCAATGGTGGGTCTATTTGGACGTATGGCTCCGTGCAATGACCACACGGCCACATGAGCCCAAGAGATATCTCTCCGAGAAGGGAGGAAGAAAATATGGAAGGGAAAAAATGTGAAACTCGCACGGATCCTTCTCACCTTTTTCAACTCCTCGGTTGGCTTTAACAGATTCACAAGAGGCTTTTTGCTCACAATTTTTCACCCACTGAACACTCGGGACTTTGTTAATTAGTGATTGTCGTTTCTTTTTTTTAGGGGGTGGGGGTAGTTTATTAGGAAATCTCTCAGTACTACGGTTCACTGACAAGGGAGAGAATACGACCGACTCGTTTCCGCGATTGTAACACGGGTGGTGGTAGCAGAGGGTGGCCCCCTCACCGGTCTACCGAGATGGCGCTCGTGTTCAGGGATGATAAAACACCCCCTCTTTTTAATTATTTCAGCGTTTTTTGGGATTTTGTGACTATACAAGACAAATTTTTTGCATTTCTCTTATTAAATAATATTTTTACTAATTCCTTGGGATACTTGTTTTACATTTTATAAAGTTTGTAAATCTCATTTCATTTGTTTATTTTATATACTCTAATGAATAAATGACATAATTATTTGAGTTATTAGAAGTACTGCTCTTTCGCCCTATCGAATAATGTTTCAATTTTTTTCAACGACTTATGACATTTCAAGAGAATGTTAATTATCAGATGGATATTTTTATTTTCCACGTGAAGGTTTTTTTTTAATTTATAATTCACAAAATAAATAAGTTTTAGAAAATTCGGGAAGGTTATTTTTAAAATAATCTCTGTGAAATAAATAATAACTTCAGTGAAAGATTGTGCAAATGATAAATTAAAAACGAAATCAGAAAGTAAAATAAAAACATGTAATGAGCATGGAACAATTATTTAAACAATCAGGGCATAAAGACAGTGTTCGTCTGTCCAGATTTAAATTCACCGCCGCCGGAAATCAACATTTTAAAGCGGGAAAATTGACTGAAACATTTGTGGAAGAACCGAAACGTGAAAGCAATTGAATAATTATGATTTTTATTATTTCTCCATTTATAAAAAATGCATTGCCTGTAACAAATATTTATTGGGATACTCTGGTACTCATTTCCTCAAGACTCCTCAAGAGTCAAGATTTATCTACTTCTTAACAACTTGAATGACGTCCTCGTCATGCATCGTGTGCTGAATACCCACCCTTTGAGGTGAATATTTCGTACTTGTGCCCTGTATTTTAAAAATAAATGTATTAATTATAATTCTCATGGGGAAATAAGCAATTGTTTACTAATGAGAAGAAAGAGATTTACCCAGACAAGTGCATATTTGAATTGAGCAGCGAGTGTTCGATGTATTGTATGACAAACGTGTTCCACAGTGACTCCTCTTCTCAGGATCAAGCCGTCGTCAAAGTCTGGGGGCTGCCCGGGCTTCTTCGTGTATACTCTGATGAGGGAGAGATACTCCCAGAGAGTTTCCAATAAAAAGTCCAAATTCAACTTCATATTACAACTGAAACGTTCATAAAAATATAATGATCGACTTATCAACATAATTAAACAATAGACAATAAACACATTCGACCGTGATTTGATAACCTAGCACGGGTTTTTTTAATGTTATTTTTTATTGAGTAGCTTTGTAACAATTGTTGACATGCGACTGAGATAAAAATAACATTAAAAAACAATCTATAACAGTCTATGGTTTAATTATTTGGATAAATCATAAAGAAAGGGGAAAAGGCTCACCTAACTACAACACTGTTGACCTGCCTGGCAATACGGTCGACCTCCTCAATAGAAATCTGATCAATTTTATTATAAACATAGAGACAAGGCAGATAAACTCTGTTAGCATTAATGACATCTATCAACTCGTCAGCCGTGCAGTCCTCTCTGAACAAAACCTCTGCGTTAAAAATTTTATACTCATGCAAAATCATCTGCACCAGTTTCTCATCGACTTTGGTGAGCGGACAGGTCGAGTTGAACGACAGTCCACCCCCCTTCTTTATTTTGAAATAAATATTTGGCTTTTGTTTGTTGAGCCTAATTCCCACAGACTCCAGCTCTTTCTCCAGTAGTTGTCTCTGGACGTCTTGCTTAGTTGCATCCAGCATCATGAGGACCAGATCTGCTGTTCTGGCGACAGCGATCACTTGTCTACCTCGACCTTTGCCCTTAAAGAGAAATATCTAACTTCAAAAGGCAACTATTTCAATAACAATGAATTACTCTCCATTCTCAATTGCTTAAGATTGGTAGAGTCAAATGGAACAATTTTTTACCTCAGAGATATTTGTTTTAAGTTTTAAGTGAATTTTGGGTAATCAAAATTGCATCGTTAGAGAGGCGTATTCATGTATATTTAAGGATTTGTGCGTTGTGTCATACCTGTGCAGCTCCCTCGATAATTCCAGGCAAATCCAGTAGCTGGATATTAGCCCCCTTGTACTCAATGACTCCAGGGATGCATGTCAACGTTGTAAATTCGTAAGAAGCAGCCTCTGATTCTGTATGAGTGAGTGTCGACAGTAAAGTGGATTTTCCCACCGATGGAAATCCAATTAATGCCACTCTAGCATCCCCTGACTTCAACACATCAAACCCCTCACCCTTCTCAGACTTCTTAGAGGGCTCGAGGAGCTGTGACCTGTACTTAGCTAATTTAGCTTTGAGCAGTCCCAAGTGATATTCCGTGGCTGAAAAAAAAACAATTAATTTATTGACATGTTTTGGAGTAAATGTAGAGACTGATAAATTAACCTAAAAATTTTCAAACCTTTATTTTTCTGTGTCCTCGCGATTTCCTTCTCGATCTCCGATATTTTCTCCAATATTCCCATGATGAATCCACAGGTAATTAAATTTAATTCGTCGGAACAAGATTAAAACAATAAATTATCAATTTGCTGTCGTATGAAATGTGTAAGACGACTTGAAGGTTGTCCTCTAGGGTAAAAATTAAATGCCGGGTGGCTTACTGATTCCCTAGATTGGGACTTTTAGTTGAAATGTTTTCCACTCTGTACGTATTGTTGATGACACACAATCACGACAGCATCACAAAACTTCCATGTACCAGGAATATAGACACACACATTGGCAACTCTAAAAAAGTGTTTTTTTGGGCCACATCTTCCCAGTTTTCTCTGTTTACAAACAGATTTTGAGCAACCCAAACTCCCAACTATCTCTTAAGGTACGTTTACACAATACTTTATTCCCCGAAACTCACCTAAAATTCATCAACAATGAAATTGACTCAATATTGTCGTCTTGATTATTGCTGAGAAAGAAGACATCCCCAACAAAAGTATTTTTAGCCAATGTCATAAAGTCGAATTGCAGGTGAGCTGATGTGAAGGTGTAACCCAGAAAATGGCATCGAATGATCAATGGCCTCCAGTGGCTCCAGTAGGAAAACCCTCGGGTAAAAATCGTTCGAGTGTAAACCCAAAAAAACCAACAAAGGAGGATCAGCAACAGGTGCTGTCAGGTCTAACCGAGATGTTTCAACATACCCTAGAATCGGAGGTAATTCTCTCAGTAGCCAATAGCTGCAACTGGGAGCTCCAATCCTGCATTGATGCCCTCATCGCCCTATCCTCAACAGTTGAGCCCCAGAGCAAGAGTTGGCAGGGGGGAAAGGCCTTCGTTCTCGTCTCGCAAGACCTAGGTAACCAGACGGAGGCCCAGGAGATCGAGACCGATTTTTACAAAATGGATGAAACCGAGTTGCAAAAACAGAAAGAGGAACTCAAAAAATTCGAAAAGATCAAAAAAACCTCCTCCAAAAATAGGATGGGCTCTTTCAGGGGTAACATCTCTAAGCTAGGTTCAAATTATAGCGAAAAACAGAGCTCGGCTATCGATTCAATTTGGGATCCACCGATGCCCCAGAGCAAAGCAGACACGAAAAATTGGAGAGATCATTCTGACCTAATGGATGCTCAATTTGGCCTGTCCCAAATTCCTCAGTCCACAAATCCTTGGGCGGAGAGTTTCAAGGAGATCGCGACAACTCCTCGCAGTCTAAATCCTAGCTCTCAAATATTATCAGACAAGAATCCAGCGTGCAATCAAAATAAACCGAGGAAGGAGTCCGAACTCTGTGGGCTAAAGGTGCAGTATCGAACGGCAGGTATGGAGAGCTCCTCAGACGATGATGATGCTGATGTTGTCATCGAGGAGGAACTCAACTGCATCATCCCCACATCAATACCCGTTAATGTGTCCCAGCTGTTGTCATCGTCGATCCAGATTCCTCCCCAGGTGGCTTGCAGCTACAAAACGGAGACCATTTCAACCCCATCCCCACCAAGGACCCCTAAACGATCAGTCCACCAGGCAACAATAGACAGAATAAAGAGAGCCATAATGAGTGGAGATAAAATTATGATTCTGATAAGAGGCCTGCCAGGCAGTGGAAAGTCCACCCTAGCCAAGAGTCTCATCTCAACAACTGTCAGAGGCAATTCCTCTGACCATATATTTAGTGCTGATGATTATTTTGTCGCACTGGGCCGTGGCATTTACATGTACGACCCGAGGAAACTGAGCGATGCTCACACTGTGACCCAGAAGAGGGCCTACGAGGCTCTTAACAACGGGCAAACTCCAATCATTGTCGATAACACGAACACTCAAGCCTGGGAGATGCGTCCTTATGCAGCTTTAGCTGTAAAATACGGATATATCGTTGAGGTGGTGGAGTCTGATACTCCGTGGGCGAAAAAACCCAGGGAATTGGCGAGGAAAAATATTCATGGGATACCGAAGGATAAGATTGAACAGATGCTTGTGCGGTTTGAGCCTGGCATCACTGGAGACAAGCTGCTGATGACGTATTCGTTACGGTATGAGCCGGGAAGGGATCCTCGAGTGGCAAAACTCCAGGAAACGAAGAGAAATGAAGATGAAGGATTGTCTGTTGATGTGGAACGTTCATCATCGACTCCAATCGCCATTAATGATCTGGGATGTTCCGAGGATTCTGAGGATTCGGAGGGAAAGAAGAAAATAGTGGAGAGAGACAATCTGGAAGAGTCCTCTGAGAACGATGAGTACAAACCTTCTCCGGAGGTGAAACACTTTCTACAAGTGTTTGGAGCTATTGGATCGGAGAGGAAGAATAGTGTAGCATCGACGGACGTTATGAGTATTCCAGATCCTGTGAATGAAGAAGCCAGTGTCACAAATGACGAAAACATTTCGTCCCACTGCTCGGAGATGCAGGAGCAAGATGAAGAGTTCGGTAAGAAAGGAAAGAGAAATGGAGATGATTCTTGGGAGGAGCCCAAAGGTGGAGATAATGGGGTGAGATCAGCAGTTCATAATTTCCTGAGTGAATTGACGCAGGGCTACAACAGCACTGCCGGAGGATTTGTAAGAGCTGAGCGGAGACAATCGACTGTGATTATTACTGAATTGTTTGAGGAACAGGAGATAGAAAATGTCGAGGATATTGCTGTTAGTCTTCTTGAAGGAGCGGTGGATGATACTGATTTGAGTACACCGGTTGTGAATATCGAGAAGGAGGGGAAGTCCGAATTAATCAAAGAAGAAAGGGTTTCGCCGCGACATGAAGAGTTGTCTATACATGAAAATGAAACGCTGATAGAGGACGAGAAAATTGAGAATAGCTCGGGGGAGGATAAAGATTTGAGTTTTATAGATGCAGAAAATTTGTCGGATGTTGAGACTGCGGAGGAATCGAAAGAACCTCAGGCTCAATCCACACTAGGAACCATCTTTAATATAATAAAGACATCAATATTAGGTAATACTCATGAAGAAGAGCAGTTGATAAATGCAGAGATAGAACAGGGTAAAGAGCTGAAAGAATTTTCTATTCTGGAGGAGCCTAAATTGGAAACAAACTCTGAACCAAATGAAAAATCCGAATTAATGTTCGTGGATGACACGAAAGTCTTCAAAAGTCCCATAGCTGAGATAAGAGCTGCGATAAATAGCACAGATAATGATGTTTTGTTGGAGGGGATAAAGTGCGACGATAAGAATGATGATTCAGAATTCTATTCACTCGGGAATGAATCGTCTGAGGTCATCAAGACCTTCAGCTTGGAGGCCGCTAATGCTTTTGCTGCTGAATTCCAGAGCCCAGAGAAAGTTCTCGATGAAAGAGAGGAAGACGTTACAATTCCTGTGGATGATCCTATCTCTACAGTGTCAGAAGAATTCAGTAAACAAGTTGAAATACTCGACAATATTAATCGAATTACATGGAAAGAGTCTCCATTTCCAGTCGACGATCTGTTACTTCCCAAGTTGAGTCCACCGGACAAGGCAATAAACCAAAATATTCAGAAGCAAGATGCCTCAACCAACACGAGTTACTACGACTTTAATGTTTCATACATTGGAGGCACCTCTGAGCCAATGTACAGAGTAATTCCAGCCTTCAATAGACTAATAAATGAAGGTATACCTAATCCCAAACCCGAGAGGCCGCCGCTCAAATTAATGCTGGACAAAAGCTCAATGACTGGAGATATATTTTTCAGTGAAGGTAATCCAGAGGTTGAAGATGCAGAGGCGAAGAAGGACCGGTTCCCCGAGCTCATGGAATTATTTCCACATATCCCAAGGGACTACCTCGTTGAAATATATGAAAAAGTTAACGAGGATCTCGATTGGGCAGTGGAATTACTCCTCGAGGGCGGTACGGAAAACATAATCATCAAAATGGCGGAGGAAAATCCTGTCTTGTCAGAAGAATCTTCCAGAGTTGAGAAAGACGAAGATAATTTTACGTCCAATGCCTCTGAATCGGCAAAATCCTCATCTCCAGTTCTCTCAAGTCCTTCGCAAAGCTCAACATCGCCAGAGGATTTCAGGGATGAAATGGATGAAGATGAAGAAAAAGATATAGAGGAAGCCACAATAAATGAAGACATAGCATTGAATCCCACACTGATGAAAAATCTACCGGCAGACTTGTCTGATGATGCAGCATCAACATCAACAACGTCAATAAGCCGACTGGAATCGATGGAAGATGAAAAAAGTTCGGAAAATGAGGATCTAGTGGAATTAAACCTTGGATTTGATTGTATAAAAGGTCTAGAACAAACACTGGGCATTCCTAACTTTCATATCCCCGAAAGTTTCTCGCCAGTGATTCAGATTAAGAAATCATTAGCCGAGGAATTATACGCGAGCTGGATCGAGAGCCTTTACCACCAAGCCAACACAAGGCACGAACAGTTGGACCAAATGATGGCGAAAGATGCGGAACTGGCGAGATCATTGGAACGTAGAATGGAACTTGAAGGGGCAAGTGCATCCGACAATGATTCCGAGCCCAATTTAGAACAAATTATGGATATGGAGTTGGCTTTGGCAAAGTACAAGAATGAATTGAAGTCAATTGTATGTCGAGAAGCACCTGATCATTTGGCGGCCAGATTGTCTCGTCAGATGCTCAACGAAGCAATACCTGATATTGATCCAGACACTTTCAATGAGATTTTAAAAGCTCACAATGGAAATTTCAAGGAGGCTTTTGAGGTCATTGAGATCAATACTGGAAAACGCATTGTTCCTTGTGATACTCTCAAGAAGCAGAAGATTTTGATGGATAAAGTAAAGGAGGAGGACAGAAATCTTAGAGAAAAAACGCGACCTATTATTGTTGTGCGGACTACAGCTAAAGATGATAGACTTGGATACAACAATGCTCTGGCACATGCCAGGGACTCCAGGGAGGAAGCTCAACGGCAATTGTCCTTGAAGATTCAGAACTATAATAAAGCCGCTGAAGCCTACAGGAAGGGTTGTCCTGGAGTCGCTGCTTACTACTCTCAAGTGGTGAGTTGACTCATTTCTCTATTTGCGGAAAAGTCGTTTTCAATGATTTCAATATTTATTTTTTTTCCCTAAAATTGTTAACACTCATTTTCAAACCACTCAACATATGAACTTGTTTGTTTTTATGATTGCAGGCTCGATTGCACACTAAAAATATAGATGCTGCTCACGCAGCGGCTGCCAGTGCTTTCGCGGAGGCTCAGTCTTGGAACGACGAGGAAATTCTCGATCTACATAATTTGTTCGTTTCAGAGGCTCTCAAAGCTCTGGACGAATTTCTGGAATATCACTTGGATAAGCTCATGAGGAGCAACAAACGCTCTTCGAAGATATATATCATAACCGGGAGAGGGGCCAGGAGCAACAACAGAACGAGTAAAATTAAACCCGCTGTTTCACAAAAGCTTACTAGTAGAAATATCAAGTAAGATAATTAATTACTCTATTTTCATGTCGTTATTTCAGAAATTCCTTAAAAATCGAATAGTTTGAATTTCTCATTCAGTTTTCCATGCAAGAACTGAAATTACCGCATGTATTTTTCATTGTAGAATTTAATTTCAACTGACTCTGGATATTTTTTTTATTGGAAATCTATAATTGGAAAATTATAATAGTAACGGTTACAGCCGATTCCTGTATTGATTCTACTTCTATTTCATCTTCTTTATTGATTTCAGATTTTCTGAGGCTAATCCGGGCTGCCTAAAGATCACATTATACAGGAAAAATGGTACAACTGATTAAAAAAATGAAGATTAGGATATTTCGTAATGAGTAGGGAAAAGTGGACTCCTGGGATAGATACCCATGGTTCGACCAACTCTTTTCCATGAGTACTGAACAATTATTTTCATCAAAATGCGTGGAAATGGAATGTTTTAGTCACTTTTCCGCATAGCACGATGGAAGAAAAACGCACAACGTATAGATCACAGTGTCTGCTCAATATATCAACTGTAAGTAAATGTCTGCAAATGCTGACGATAATTTTCATATATTTTGGAATATATGATTAAGAAAATGCAATAAGCAACGACGTCGTTTAGACAGATAAGTTTTTTCCTATCAATTTAGATTTACAAATACAGATGAAATATATTTTACTAACATCGTAACATAAGATGTACATAATTTTTATTTTTATTTTCATTTTTCTTAGGTTATGTAAATCCCGGGTTCTTTTTTATACTTTTCACGTGAATTTCGTATTCCAAAGGATATTATTATCATTATATTAATGAGACATAAAAATTGTTTTCCATTGTCACAGTGAAGAGTCAATTTTTTTATTATTATGCCGACTTTGGTAAAAAAAATTTACCAAAGTCGTTTGCTATTCGAAATCATGATTAGGTTATTTTTTGGTAATTACAAAATAGTAAGTGATTATTCGTTCAGTATACCGGAAAATCTCTTAGGGGCCACAGTCGATATTCTGTGCTATATTGCTCCAAATCACATGAAAAATTGAAAAAAATATCAGTTTTGTTTGTTTTTTCTTTATGAATTTCTCAGTTCCAAAAATATAGTTAATATAAATGAAGGTTTTACGTTATTGATTCAATTATTTACCCTTTACACGTTTGTTTACCGTGTTTTTGTTGTTCGTGTTGACTCTCTCAGCTGGAGTTTCGTGTTTGGGTATTTTCTTAGCGGGACTCTTGATATTTGGGGATCGAATGTGAATGAGGGGTAATTTGGCTTCTGTTATTGTTGTCAAACGAGTATTTCTTTCTCCGTCTCTACTTTTTAATTCCTGTGTTGTCACTGAGAAATTCGAGAGTCTACGTTTGACCTCCGGCTTCTGTACAATTTCAGGGAGGAATCTGCACCCACAAAAATTATGCAAAGAATTGTTAATTTCCTGTATATGGAATATTTTAATGAGCACTTTTTTGGAAGAACCTGTTAATCTCCTTTGAGGGCTTCGGTTCGACATTTGTATTGAGAGCGCTCCCTCTGAGATTGTAGTGGGAAGAAACTAGTGACTGATTGCTTCTCGGTGCAATTTTTCTCGTGGAATACCCATTTACCTCCAATCTCGTACTGTTATATTTGATAACTGGTAATCTAGTGCTGAAGGTTGATCTCGGCGAATCGCTGGTCTTCTCTGTCCTCGTGGAGTACACATCCCTCCTCCACAAGTTATTTCTCGGTCTTTTTCCATTGGTTATGGAGACAGTGCTATCGCCTCGTTCTGAGACTGCTATTTTCGAATTATTTGATTTACTGGAGACTGTTGGTCTTGCAATTGGACTGGAGGCGATTATCCTCGGGGCCTTGGAGTTTGCCTCCTCGAGAAATTTCGGCCTGCGTGTACTCAAAGGCTGTAATAGATCAGTCGAAAGAGACAGGAATTGGTATCAATGATTATTTTGGTAATATTACTTGAATTCAAACTTGACATAAAATGGTTTTCTTCAAAAAAGTTATTTTTTATGGACATTTAGAAATTAATAAGATAATTAATAATGTTAATGCAGTATTAGCTGCATGGAGAAAAATAGTCAGTAGAAATTACCGTTCCATTATATCATCATGTAGTATTTTGGTCGGTCGGGAAAAATTATCCGACTGGTCAGTGAAATTTTTTGATTCCTTAATAAAAGTTTTCTAAATGTATGCATAATTTTTATTGACTGCATAATAAATGTTAGACTAGTTTTCCGCGACAAATTCCCCAACGTCCCTGTTAAAGTTGTTTACCCCTCAATAAAACTTGTCTAGACGTCGGCACAATTTATCTTAAAGATGATGACTTTGACTATGCTTGGGTAATTTTTCTCGAACATCGAAAATGCTACACGATTATCGAACGGAACGGTAATTTTTGCTTGAAAGATTGTCTCCCTGTGATGATCATTTATTTCAAAACCAAATTATTTTTTAATGAACAATTAAATTGAACTATTAATTGATCAATTGATAAATGATTGAGTAATATTACTCATTAGCAGATTCCAAATTTACTGGTACTTAAAAGTTATGATTATGCTCATCTCTGCATGAAAATAAATAATTTTGAGTTCCGAATTCTTGTATTTCTGAAAAATGAATCCGGAAAAAATCCCGAAATAATTCAATAATATTCCATTACTCAAGAAAATTAAAAAATTAAAAGAGCTTTCATCCTATTTTCGTAATTAATATTTCGGAAAAGATACAAAAATTTATGAGAAGCTGTACTTTGCATTTACGCCGTTTTTCAGAAGTTATGTAGCTCATGAGCATTGGATTCCTCCACTGGGATCCCTCTGGGGAGCTACTAGGCTGGGGGAAGGAGCTCACCTGTCTCGGAGATTCGTGCTCTCTAAATAAAACAGAGATAAATGATTATTTTCAATAAATACGGAGGCTTCTGTTAAGATCACCTCAATTCATTGAAGTAACGATTCTCCAGCAATCGTTTAACATTACTCCTATTCTCTGGGTCGTAGATTAACATCATCTTCAGCAGTTCTTTTCCAGCGTCAGTCACATGAGGAATGAGAGTTGAAAAACCGGTTCCAGATGTGTTGGGGAAGAAAAAGTCGCAGTTTTTGGATTTACTGTGAAGAATTTGCTCACTTGGATTTTGTGGTCAGAGAAAAATCCTACAGACATGAATATTTCGTCTTTTTTTGTCTGAGAGATAACACAATGGCAAATCTTACGTGCATTTGAGTTTTTTAAACTTCAAGAAGTATTCGATGGAGAATTGTGGACAAATTTTCATTGTAAAATAATATTTATTTATTAAGTAACAGAAGAAACTCAGTCACTCCAAATCTCACAGGATTTGTTTCATTAAAAATTTTTAAACAGTGTACGACTAATCACGCTTTTACCAGTGAGAGAATGGAGACAATATGAAAATTACCCTTAACAGGTAAACAAAATTGATGAGACCTTGGGAAGAAAAGGACATTGTTCTTATGGGATGTATCAACGTTTTTATATGAAAACTTACTGATGACGAAATTTGGCCAGGACTCTTGCATGCGGTGTTCCCAACACTCCATGGATCTTTGCTATTTGATCGATTTCATTGGAGCCTGGGAACAGAGGCTTCAATGTTAAGAGCTCGTAGTATACGCATCCCAGAGCCCAGACATCCATTTTGGGGCCATAAAAACCGGCCGTTAAGAGACATTCTGGGGACCTGTACCATCTTGTGGATATGTACTCGGTGTAAGGGGGTCTACTGTAGATTCCACGAATTGAACCGAGATCAGCGAGTTTCACTATTTCTCCCTAGTTGATGAATTTGATCGGAATTTTATGAGCGATATATAGTGGCAGACACATTCCCATTATTTTTTTTCTTAATGTAGAGTAAAATTCACAACTATCAGTAGTTTCCCCTGCTTTGTATTCTATTAAAAATTTATAGAAAATAATGAATGCCATCTTCAGAAGTAAATGTAGATGATGAGTCAAATTGTTCGGAAAGAAAGCGTGAGTTATAATTTAACTGAAATCAATTGCAGATAAATTTATAAGATTTGTAAGCTTGATATGTTGATCTTCCAGCTTTGGGAAAAAGAAGCAACACTCTGAATTAATTACTTCAGGATTGCGATTTTAAATTGAGATTTTCGGAAATTTCTACCTCAGACTTTCTCAAGGTGTTTCAATGTAAGTCTCGATTAAAAATCTTCAAAATCTCTAATAATTTTTTGCGTTCCACAGAAAAACTTTGACAAATTCTCATTTGTCAATTTTGCAAAAATTTAAGTGCCTCCCTCCTCGTAATTGAGATGAGACCGTAAGCACTACTGACTTTCCTTCAATGCATTAATTATTTTTTCTTTCTTATGCTGCATGAATATTCTAAACAAAATCAAGTCCAGTTTCCTGGAACTTCAAAAAAAACATTCAGACCTTCACGAGAATATTTTCAGGCTTTATGTCTCTATGGAAGATGCCATATTTATGCAGATGATCCAAACCCTTCAACAGTTGATGGATATACGTTTTGACTTTGAACTCCATAATAACTCTCCTGTAATAATGCAAGCCTTGTTTCATAATTAGATGGGTAAGAGTAATCAACGAATTTACCCCTTTCGAGATTTGATCAGGTCATAAAGACTCATGTCCATCAGCTCAAAGATCAGAGTGACTTTCCCAGGTAATGGGTCACTAAATAAAGCAAGCAGACAAGAACAATTTTAGTCATTGGATATTGTACATTTAATTGTAATGGTCTTACTAGTGAGACTCAATCATATAAAGTATATTTGGATGTCGACTGATTCTCCTCATGACAATCACTTCGGGGCTCTCCAAAATCTCGTTGAGGCTGGAGTTAAAAAAATAACCGTAAAATCTATCAAGGAGGAAATAATTCGATGCTTACGACTGATAAATCCTTTTCAGTCTCTTGCAGGCATAAAATAATCCGGTGACTTTATCCTGGCATTTCAGAACGTCCGAGAAGGATCCTTCGCCGATTTTTTGAACAAGTTTGTACTCTATAATTGGAAAATTATTAATCTGATAATTTAAAAAATCCTCTAGTAGCTCGTAAATAATTGAAAATATGACCAACTTTTTAAAAATGTTGTTGACATGATCTTTTTTTTTTTATTATGAAAAATTATCTGAAAGTTTGAATGTTTAATGTTAGCGAATGCTTCGACGAGCGATGATACTTTTGCAGCCCATCGAAATCATTTTCGGACAGTACTTCAGATTAGTTAGAGTGAAAATACTGACAGTAAAAATCGAAAATATAACGAGCTATCGAATTCTACTGTTTTATACAGACATATTCATGCACAAGATAAGAATAACGAAAGAAGAGAAATAATAATTCTCTATTTATTGTAATTTAGCAATCATCAATCACCTTGTGCAATGTTCTACATATTTATTCTCGTCATTAAATGGGTACATTATCTATTATCTTTCTTATAATAAATGTTATTAGAATAATAGCGTCAAAGTACTTTTCCTTCAAAACAATTTGCGAATATTCAATAAACTCGTTTTTGCCTTTTCTTTCTTTACCAAAAAAACACTCTTTAATGCTTTTCATCTCAACACTATTTATCATTCAGCCACTCTTCTCTAAACAACAACACTCGAGTGTCAATGACTTGAAAATTATCAAACGAAGATTATCAGTAACTCGACAAAAACCATTAATCGATACAAATTTTATTCAGTTCGTTTGAAAATACTCGAGGAAAAGGTGAAATGACAAGTCCACCAGCGGCAAAAAGGCAGTTCCTGGATGAACAATTCTGGCCTTTTCGCTCGTCAATCCACTTCTTCGTATCTCTCTCTTTATTAAACTGAAAATAAGCCGGATTTCTGAGGAGATAATCTTGTGCTAGGAATGTAACACTACGGTAAAAGTAATCATAATCCAAATGGGGTATTCCACGACAAATGTGTCAGTCTCTGGCCCTGACGATTTCTTCGATGCCTATTTAAGGAGCAAAAACTTCATTTTAATTTCTCAACTTTTTTTTCGGTAGACCAGTTTAAAGATGTTTTTCTTTCATTCTACAGTTTTTTTTTCAATTATTCATTGGATTTAAATTATTATGTATTAATCTTTTTTTTTCAAATGTTTTGTTGTCTATGACAATGCTTTTAGTAATTGTTGTTCTGATGCTCAATATCTAGATGCCCAATTCCAAGGAGAAAACATGAAATATGAGTTGTTCCTTTTTTCGAATATCCAGTAATGAGAACTCAAAAAAAAACAATTTTCAAAATTTTTTCATGGATGAACAACAATTTTGACGTTTGATAAATGAAAAGTGAATAAATAGCTCTTGACTTATTGATAAATAAAAGGAGGAAAGCATGAAAAATCATATTTCCAAGCTGGCCCGCCGAAAAAATCTGAAAAAGGTTGGGGGATAATTTTTCAAAGTTCTCAATCGTTCCAAAAAACCGTCACTATCCTCTAGGAGGAGGATTAGAAGTTGACTCATTAGAGATGGAAGACCCCAGACGTACTTCAATACGAAAATTACCAGCACCAGACAAAAATCATTGATACAAATTTTTTTCCACCAACAATTGAGGGCCACATACCACCCCCACAGTACAAACAACGGTCAATGATTTTTTCCTCGATTATTCCTAGTCCTGCAAAGAAGACGAACTCAACTCTCAAAATCTGCAAATAAAACTCACATTACATTTTCCCCTCCAGCACGACTAACGAATCATAACATCGTTGAATTATCTAATTTCAAAATACAAATCGTTACAGATATCATTTCGGTGATCATTTCTTGAGGTACTTTGGGCCCTGGAGTGGTGCGACATGGTGTCCGTGGCTCTCAATTGTGGGAGTAAAAAAAAATTTAATTTCAAACTATCTTTCAATGTTCTCTCATTTCACTTGATAAATGTAATTTGTGATTGAACAGTACCTTGCACTTGTCACTCAGTTTGAGCGCAAGCGCGTGTTTTCCAACGCTGCTGCGAGACGTGCAAGTCAACGTGCGTGCGTGAACACAGGAGCCAGAGTTGCTATTCGAAACTTCCACCATCTACTTTTTTTTTCTCTTTCAATAATCTCATCTTTTCATATTCCTTAATAATTCGACAATTCGCATCACCTGAACACTAATTTTTTCTCATCTATTCTACTTCAACTTCTGCAATGAATATTGAAAAATAAATGGGAGGGTAAATCGCTCTCTCTCTCTCTCTCTCATGTAATTTTTTTGTTATAAAAAAAACTGGAATGACAACGCCATTTACTTTTGGTGAAAAACAATACGTATAAAATATTTATTTTTCGGTATTGATTTTTTTTGCATAGAAATTGAGCAATGATCTGCACAATATCAATTCATTCGTTTGTGTCTGTTTTTTTCCATTTCTAGAAAAATATAAAATTATGTACAATTCAATAAATTATCAGAGAATTATTCTCTCTATCATTTTTGTCCTCGAGGTACAATACTCTCTTCGTATGGTACCCTTCGCAGTATTTTGATAGCAAATTAACGTTGTCAAAATCATTATTCGAATGTTTTAACTAAATTGATTCAATTTAAAAAATATATATCTATATATATATTTACATGTTTCACCTGAGGAAACAATAATTAATCAATTCGATTAATCAATTATCTCTGAGCCAAAAATTACGGTTGTCCTTCCATGGTTTTTCATTGTCAAACATATCGAAAACTATGGTATATCCCTCAGTTGAATCTTCAATAAAGAACCAATCTACGTGTTGTTATAAATACCCTATGTACATCGAATGTGAAATTAGGTCCTGTGTTCACTATCACAGCAATGTTTTCTTTCTTTTAAGCAGCAGTAGTT
The DNA here is from genome assembly GCA_030522865.1 of Psyttalia lounsburyi. Lineage (NCBI taxonomy): Eukaryota > Metazoa > Arthropoda > Insecta > Hymenoptera > Braconidae > Psyttalia > Psyttalia lounsburyi. Next base: position 22,162 of record JAPYZN010000251.1, read on the forward strand.
ATTACCAAGTTAGTGAAAAATTTTAACTCTCCACAACCGCGGACTACTCAAGAAAGAGTAAACGAGAAAAAAAAACAAATCAGAGAGACAGATAGAAGAAGAATATTCTAATTGAGACTCACTGGACTCACAGTATCCCCACCACTCCGAAAAAGGCCAGCACAATCTTCAAAGAGCGAGAAAAAAAAACTTTCTCTTCACTTTGTTTCCTCGTTACCTAGCCTTTTCAATGTCCTCTATTTACACCTCAATTAATGCCACCGGATATTTAATTTACACATTCAGGGGTTTGAGAGATCCCCAGAGAAAGTCTCAATACTTTGGTCACTCTCATCCTTGAATTATCTCATCAATGGGGAAACAGAAATGTCCTTTAGAGCCGTTACAAAGCCTCAGCGCCTGGTGGTTGCTCAGCGACATTATTTTGTTCACAATTATCGGTGGATTCAGACGGGCCAGATGTCTGTACATTGTCAGTACTGATTGCTAGTTCTTCACTGAACTTATTTTCACAGAACTCCGGGACATCGACGCCTTCCTTCACCTCATTAACACGATCGTCATATTGTTCTAGAACATTTTCGTCAATTGGTACATGATTATCCATATAAGGAGCCTCATAACGACCTTCACTTAGCCGGATCGCCTCTTCCATTGGCCCATCTGCCAGAGAATTTTTTGATTCTTCGTTAATCTCCCGTGGAGGTGACTCAACTGCTGAAGCTACTAGAGGAGCTGGCTCCTCCCAATTCTCCTCACGTTCGTGTCCACCCTCTTTTCTGGTATTTCCAGGCTCACAATCACCAGGTGGTCCGTCCGGCTGCTCCGGAGAGGGGCTGGCGTTGCCCCACCTAGACTTTCTGTCCCGGGATTTTCGCTCCCTGTCTCTGCTATCCCTATCTTGATGCTTATGAACCTTCGGAGTGTCTCTGTTGGGATGATTCTCTCGTGCCACATCATCACCCTCAATTCCATTGTTGCCGTCTATCCAAGGGCCATTCTCACCTCTCCAGGGCCCTCCCTCTGGCATGTGAGGGCCTCTGAATGGACCCATGGGACCGCGACCGGGACCCTCGTCAAATGGTCTGAAGAAGGCTTCGCCTTCTCGTGGATCAAATGGAGGTCCTCGAGGACCGAATGGACGCATTCCTGGACGTATTCCTCGCGGACCCATGCCCCGGGGGTGAAACATCGGGGGACCTATAAGGGAGAAAATTAATTCAGGTATACTTCAAAAAAAATGCAACGTTTGTTATGATCAATCCATTTTATCAACTTATGATATGCAAATAGTTCCTTAAGAAACTTGGTCAATTTTTTTTCCCTCTATAATGTAATATAATATTCGAAATTTTTTTTACTGAGGCATTTATATTTGTAGAATTTCTAATTTTTATACTCGTAGAAATAACATCTACAGACTCTTACCATGTGGACCCCCTCTATTTCCCATGCCTGGTCTCGGCCCGAAAGCCTCGGGCCCCATCGGCCCCCTCGGCCCCCTAGTATTCATCATAGGTCCGAATCCAGGATCCATGTGTCCAAAGAATTCACGCCTCCTCATATCAAAGTCCGGATGATCAGGATGCAATCGAGGATCAAATCCATCAGCCATTCTGGGATCGAATCCCTCCCGCTGACGTCTCTCGAACTCGAACCTCTCAGCCTCGTACTCGTCCACAGGCATACGTCGCATCTCAGGCCTCTCGAATTCCTCTCTCGGATGTAATCGAAGCTCAAAGTCATCGGGACGAGGTCCATTGTGCCCTAGACGATCAAACTCCTCAGGAAATCTGCCAGGCATCATTCTAGGATCAGGGAAATCGTCGAGAGGACCTCTGGACCCTCGCGGTGGAAATGGCCTGTCACGATCGTTCCTCGGGAATTCCCGAATGTCCTGGGGGCCCCTGAACTCAGCCCTAGGTACAAATTCTCGATCACCCGGGGTTGGAGGAAACTTGGGGAGATCCAGGAGCGATGGAGGACCATCCCCAGGTCTGCGAACATTCAGCGGCTCCTCAAATGGTGGAGGACGCTCCATACTTCGATCATTTCTCTCCATGCTTCGATCATTTCTCTCTCTCCCTCGATCCATTCTGTCGTCCATTGGTAGAGTTCCATCGGCCAATTGCCTCAGCCTATCAGCCAGGCTAAGTTTATCTTTTTTGACTGTCATATCTGGCTCCTGCAGGAGCCCTGGCATTGGCCCCTCGTGAGGCCTCAACGAGTCACGATCTCTTCTCTCGTCCCTCCTATCGTCTCTGTCTCTCTCCCTTCGACGATCTCTCCCACGATCTCGTCCTCTCCCCCTGTCTCTCCCAGCGTCCCTATCTCTATCACGATCATTCCTATCTCGTCTCTCCCTGTCTCGCTCTCGATCACGATCTCTGAAGTCTCTGTCATTATTCTCTGCATTTCTGTCGCCCAGAGGACCTTTCCCCATTACCGCTAGCAACTGATCACTCAAGTTGGGCTTGTCCTTGGGTGGATTGGCAGTCTGGGGCATTACGTCCTCCATTTCAACGTCCATATCGTCTGAATGTTGGGGCTGCATTTGCATCTGCAGCGGCGGCGGTGGTGGACCAACTCCGAAGGGTTGTTGAAGCATTGGAAGATTTGGATGATTGGTGTCGCCTGGGGTTGATGCAGGTATACCTGTTGAGCTCGGCTTGTCCGATGGTGCAGCAGGTGCTGCAGGTGCTGGCAATGGAATTTGGGTGAGAAGACCAACGCCCACGCCAGTACCGAATGGTGAATTAACTGGAGGTGTTAGCATGGATTGCATGATTCCAGGAGGCCCCAGGAGACCCTGCATGTTGGGCGGGGGAACGCCAATTGGAACGTTTGGCATCAGTCCATGGGCCATTGACAATCCCATTGCTCCCAGCATTCGTGGTACACCTGTTATAGGAAAACCTGGAGGCATCATGGACAGCTGAGCACTTGTTGGGGGCAAAAGTCCAGTAGAGGGCGTTGCTCTAATGGGGGGTGGTTGGCTGGTATCCACCAGAGTTTGTTGGGAGCTCGAAGCAGGAGGCATAACATTCACCATTCCATCAGTTAGTGTTGGAATTGGTGCACCACTCATTGGTATGGGGATACTTTGGTTTCCTTCATTTGCTGCAGAGTGTTTTAATTTACCTAAGGGCAAGAAAATGAGAGAAACATTAATCCCAAAATTTTACGAAATAAAAAAAAAATGTTTCAGATGTGCTTGACCAACAGTCACAGAAAAGCGTTATCAGTTGGCTCAAAAATCTGAATTTACTCTTGCAAGTTGGTTCCAGCCACAATTACAAAAGAAATTGTAGTTAAATTGAACTTGCCCAGCTGGCAATTAAACCCAATAATTACCAATTAATCTAGGTGGCAATGTGTCCTCATCAATCATTCCTCCTTCTTCCAGCATTTCAAGATCATGTTCATTGACGTTGGTCAGTTTATTCCAGGGAATATAGCTGACCCCTAGCTCCACTTCCCAGTAGTCTTTCCACTCTTTCCCCTTAACACCTTTGCCCGGAGCCCAGGCCAGCTAAAATCCAAACCAAATTACAATTTGCCCCTAGAAAATTAACCAATCCCTGAAAGATTCTTTCAACTCACAGTAATAGCTTTCCCCTGCATCTTGTGATTCTTCAGCTTAGTCAAGGCTCGATAAGCATCTTGCCTTCGATTCATGCAAATGAAAGCACATCCTCGCGGTGAAATGAGGTCAATACTGACGATATCTCCGAGCTCCCCAAAAGTATCAGAAAGCTCCTCCTGATGAACCAGCTTGGACAAGTGGCCAACCCACAAAGTAGTGCTGCAGACACTCATCTTCTCCCTGACAATTGGAGGCAGTCCCCTCTTCCTCCGTTCTCTCTGCTTCTCCCTCTCCTCCTCAGTCACCTTCTCTCTACTGTCATCCCTCTTTCGATCCCTGGACCTCGATCTTCTGCGTCTCGATCTGCTCCTAGACCGGGACTTTCTGTCTCTGTCCCTGTCCCTGTCCCTCCCTCGATCATTTCGATGCCTGGGCGATCTCGATCTGCTGTGCCTTCGAAATCTGTCGGGCGATCTGCTCTGAGATCTTATAGAGTCCAAATTTACAATCTCAACACTACTGGAGTCACGCCCGGTGATGGGGCCGGGGTAGTCCTGCGAGTCCTGACGTTCATCCAACAGAGGACTCTTCTGATGAATCGATGGTCTCATACCTCCAGGTGGCTGGGACATAAATGCGGGAGGATAACCTGGTGGGGGCTGGCTCATGTCCTGTTGCATAATTCCAGGAGCGTTATAAACGTGCACACTCGGCTTGACAACGTCAGATGGTTTCAATTCACATTCGGAAGCGAATGGCAGATTCGGAACAGTCTGTGCCAGATGCTTATCAAACTCGTCCTCTTGCTGTTTCATCTGCTGGAGTTTCCTCATTTTCTCCTCCATCTCGTGTTGAGTCGAAGATGCGCCTCCCTGCATCGTCTGCTGAAGAGTCTGCAACTGTCTAAGGACCTCGGGATTCGTCAGCAGTAGTCCAAGACTCTCCAGGCCACCGCTGCCACCAGCTACATGACTTCCTGCTGTCGTTGCGGCTGCTGGCGAATTGGCCACCATGACATCATCATCTTCCTCCTCTCCATAATCAAAATCGAGGAGCTTCTTGTCAAATTTCACTGAGCTCTGGGTCTCGTTAGTGGCCTCCTGTTTTTTGAGGAGTAGCTGTTGGAGATGCTGGAGCTGATCGAGAAAGGATGCGTCAACCTGGTTGCCACTGGCTTGCCCAAGTATCTTGTTGGCATTAACCATGTTGGCAGCTTCCAGCTTCGTCTGAGCGAGCCAGGCTGGGTCTATCGTTTGCTTTGTCTTGGCTCCTGGTGAACTTCTGGAGATCATACCAAAATTGCCAAGATTGTTCGATGTATTCAAGGCCCCATTCGAGCCGATGGACTGCTCCTTGTGGATTGGGTGATTGGGGTCGGCCAGGTCGAAGAGAGGCTGAATAACCTCGGGAGGAAAGACTGCATTCTTTTGCCAGAGGTTCAGCACTCGAATCACCTTGCTTTTGTCCTCTGGAGGACACTTGAGAAGATTAAGGAATGTCGTCTGCATGTTCTTGGCGAAACGGGGGGCGAACACGTCCTTCTCAACTCCGAATTGATGTCTCGATTGACGAACTATGGAGTCTATCACATACAGACCAGGAACTTTGTACTCTGGCTTGCACTGGAGAATGATAAATACAATTGTTGATTTTGTTATCATCAATTTGACCTGATTTATCCATCCAATAATTTTCAACTCACCTTCTGTATGAATTTCTCGACACTCTGGACGACATGTTTGTAGAATTTGATGGCCTTTATGGCTCCTCTGGTCAGTGAATTCATTTTAGCCTTCGATATCGGTGGCTTGACTTCATAAAGAGCTGAGAGCTGAAATAGGGGAATTTTCATGGTTATAATAGCATGATCACCACGATATCGATCGATTTTTGGCTTTCCTTGGATGCACGCGACAAAATGAAATCTCAATTGACTCAAGCTAAATTAAGGAGTTCAAGCCAAGTGTTGGTAAACATTTTTTAGTGGTTAAAAAAAATTCCTTTATTCTTGAGGGAATTGTTATGCATCTGGGGAGCATTCTTAGGGTTCGAATCATGATCAATCGGCAAATGATACTGGAAGTGAAAAGGGAGGGTTTACCCTAACACAGTGACCTCCACAATAATCACGTATTTCTGGGGAACAGGTAAATAACTACATACCTCTGCATTGAATGCCTTTACAGCGTCCATTGTTGTTGATACAATGAAATTGTTACGTGCACGAATATTCAACTGTATTACTACAAGTTTTTAAAGGCTATTACACTATTATTTTCACGAATAATCGCCATTTCTTATCGTCAACGCAACTACCGCAGCCAAAAAGGACCATGCCATTCAAGATGGCAGACACCATTTCCCAGTATGCATCGCGGATCCACAGCGTTATGACGTCACGAGTTGTTGAATATCGACAACTATGAATTTCCCAAAATGTTAGCTGTGGACGGACTAATTTTTAATTTATCAAATCAATTTGGCAACAATTGCATTCGTCGAGCGGGACGATTGCCACGAGATATTTATTTTTTCGGTGGAAAAAATATCGAGGGGGCAGGGGGCAGTTGCCACGAAACTGGCGCTACGAGTCGGTACCGGTGGTAACTCAGTACTCAAATTATTTTTTTATCCGTTTGGAGTAGGTTTGGAATTATCTTAACCTGATTTGATTATTTTTTTGTAATTATTGGAGGATTGTTGTTAATTGGAATCCTCAGGAGATTATTGAGGTTCGTCCGAGGGCTTTGGTTATTAATGAGTGGCTGTTGTTGTCACAGTGGTTGGAGTATTTGGACTGATTTTAAAAGCCACGAGGGAGAGCATGTTGTGAATGAGTTGGAAAATATTGAGTAATTAATAGTCATAATAATTCAGGGAATATAAACAATGCAGAAGATGTTTGTGAGGAGGATAGATCAAAGCGTCTGTCAGTATTTCAATATTTTACGGAGACATGGTACGGAGGCCCACTATCGTACGGACAACAAAAATATTATGGATAAAGAGAGAAAAGTTCATCCTTATTATAAAATTCACCCCTGGAAGTCGAAAATTGGTTTTTATGAGAGCCTTGTTGATTCTGTCATGTATAACAAAGGTAATATTTTGGAATAAAAATGAATAATAATAGGTGTTCATCAATTAATTGTTTTTTTATTATTACTAGACGGATTGGTGGCAATTAACAAACCCTACGGAATCTCATCGAGAACACCTACAGGCGACGAAATACCTGTGAACCAACCTCCAAGTGGGATTCCTGATGAGGTTGCTTACACGGTCAAAGATGTATTACCAGAAATCGCGAGTAGATTGGGCTACGAGTCCCTTAAAATTCTCAAAACACCTGAGAAGTAATCGGATGGATTTCTAGAGAGAACTAACATACGCGATTCGATAGTGATTGTGGTTTATTTTGCAGATTTACTAGTGGAGTCATGTTGCTTGGGGCCTCGGAGAAGATCGAAAAAGCAGTGGCAAAGTCTATGAGGATAGCTGAAGGCGCACGAATCTTACCCCGAACATTCTGGGCAATTACTAGAGACGTTCCCAAGATATTGGAGGGAGAGAAAAGGGTGGCGATGACGCTGAATCGGTATGACGGGCGGAGGAAGCCTGTGGTAAGCTTCAAAATTATGCACAACTGGTCTTTACATTTTAGGATGTTTTCAAATTATATGAGATAAAATTAATTACAAACCTTCAGGGTTTGAGCAATGAAATAAATCTCGAAGGAATTCAATGAAACATATGATATTTCGATACAAATGTTAAGACGATTTTCAATTCATCAATTTACTCTCAAAAATGAATTGATAAATGCGTTAATCGAATTAAAAAATGCTTTTAATCGGTAATTTATTTTAAAACGAAGTTACCGTGTCTTATTGTGTGTTGGTATATTAATTAATTATAAAGTTAATGAATTAGAACAATATAAATGCAATTCCCAGCCAGTTATCGTCGAGAAATGGAGTGAAAATGGACGTGCACGGGGTGACTTCAAGATTCTCAACGTTCAATTCAAAGTCATCGCTCATGGAACTTACAATTTGACGTCACTACTTGAAATAAAATCATCGGCGACAATGTGGCACGCCGTACGCCTCTTTGCAGCTACTGTCCTTCTGAGTCCAATTCTGGGAGACAGAATATACGGTTCGAGGGTTCAGGAAGTCCTGAAAAAAAGGATATTAGTGAGTCCTGCTGTGGATGCAGCTCATAATGCGCCAAAGCTCAATGCTAACCTGCAGAGCATTTTAAAAATTGACCAGAAAAAGAATGAGATTATTCCAGCGCACATACATCTCCGGGAAATGTATCTCCCTTCGTTCCTGAAGAAGGATAATACAGTCATTATCACAGCTCCTCTTCAGCCTGAATTTTTGTGGACATGTAGGCAGTGTGAATTTGATGAAAAATTTTTTGAGAGCACCGAGAGTCATACCAGTCAACATACGGTTCTCGAAAAAAGAAGTAATGTTGGATGAATTAATAAATTAATCTAGTAATTATTTGTATTTCATTCCCTTCATTATTCTATTTTGCGTTTCGTGTGGAAAACTATACGTCTGTTAAACAATGCATTTTTGTTCGCTCGGTTAAATCGCGGAATTCGGGTCCTGTGACATAAAATTTTGTATGCAACACCTGCGTTTTGGATTTATTTTCTCGCCTTCTGCGCGTGCCACAACCCTCCTACGAGTAGGAAAATTCAAAAGGCACTATTTGCGTAATATACTATTATGTAAATTTACAGGACTTGGAAAAAGGGAAAAGTGAGGGGATTAAAAATGTTATATTTTTACTTTTTTAATTATGAGAAATCTAAAAAAAATGGACATAAGGGGCGAACATCGTTTTGCTGTGAACAGTTCATTAATTTTGAATCATTAACTGCAGTTATCAAACTACAATAAATAATGATCACTCCCCATTTCTGGTGGGTATATCTTGTGGTCCTATTCAAGTATTTTAATCCTGTTAATTTCCTCTGAATCGTCAAAATGACAGTTTTTTAAAAAGTTAAGAATAACGAAGAAATTAACCATAAGATACGAATAAATAAAGTGATCCTGTTATTGCTCATATTTAGCTCTCTGGATTTATTTATTCAGTCCTGTAATGGAAAATAATACATATTTTACTTTTGTAATGATCTCAGTGAGCTAGAATGGAGCAGCCTTTGAGGATTCTTCGCATGATGATTTTCCTCCCAGCGAGGGTGGACATTCTCTTGGCATATCCATGAGTTTTAATTCTTTTAGTTTCCTTGGGTCTGGGAAAGTTGTTCCTCACTCGCTTCTTGAATGGCATGCGTCCCCATTCGCCTCCAGCTATTTCGTATGGAGTCAATGGGAGCTGCACTGGAGGCTTGAAATAGAAGGACCCCATCCGCACCGAAGTCACCGGTCGTCTGTAAGAATTAGGTTATCACAAGTATCTCGTTACCTGGATTTTAATCTATTAGAAATGTGAAAATTCTTACTGGAAGGTCTGAAGAACTGTTGAAAGTAGGCGCCCAAGCATTTTATTAGGTACTTATAATACTTGCCGATCTTTCTAATTCAATCAATGTAATCCAATCAACAGAACTCAGCTTTTGATTATTTGTTTATTATCGTCGAGTTACCATCAGAGTAACAAAGGTAAAATCACTTTTTCCCTCGGCTGACAGTAATATTTTGAAAATTGGATTCTAAAATATATACAAAAGCGTAAGAATTTGGTTTCTTAGAATAAATCAAGTAGAACAGAACTGGATAAAAAATTTTCAATCCAAAATATACTTTTGATAATTCATAATTTAATGAGCTTTTTACATTACATAATATATATTTTTTTCTCCTTTCGTTGAGCGTTCACAAAACTCGCGTCGGCGTCGTGAAGTTGGCCACTTAGAGTGTCGAACGCCAGGAATCAAGATGGCGGTTGACTCAGCTTGCGTACCCCTGTCGGGCTATTGTTCTGCGTAGTTTTGATGGATTTAAAGGCATAATCGTGAGATCAAGTTGAAAAAAATAAACATTACCCGGATGTTTATTGCTTGAGTAATTATATCCTGAGTTTAAAGCTCATTCTGATGTATTTCGGGGAGGATTTTCGATTGTGGATCACGAGACCTTCGTCTGCCGATGTAAGTAATGTCTTCGTGAAGACGTAAGATGGCGACTGCTGGAGAATTCTGGACAATCGACGTGCATTTTAATAATTGTATTGTGTTGACTGACCTTATAATCAATTAGAAATCAATTGGAGGTCGAATTGAATGAGACTAATGATTGCGAAGATTTTTCTTGTGATTTTGAGGTTATGAAAATTGTGCAAGTGTAACCGAAAATTTCGGACTTGTCGATGGGTTGGTTGATACGTAAGATGGCGGTTAATGTGGTGTGTTTAAAATTAATTTTATGTTGAAAATATTGTGGAGAAAGTGAAATAGTGATAATAGTGAATAAAGTGATAGTAAACGTGATTGTAAAGGTTCGGCCCAAGGAGGATATTGCAGGATATCTCCAGATGCAACCGTGAGATCCAGCCTCGGTGAGTCACATTTATCTTTATTCTTGATTTCGTTAGGATTCTACTATCCGCCTCTTTTGAATGGTATTCGAATGAAATTTTTAAGAATCAATTGACAGAAACAAATTAAAAAAATTCTCCTCTTGGATTCAACGTTTTATAATTAATTGGGAAGATTGACAGTGAAAATACATTTTTAGAATGAACAAATGCGGTTGAGAAGAATTCATTTAGACAATAATGACAAATGGTTCTACCGTTGTTAATTCTTGTCGTAATAATCTCATTTTTCTCATCACATTTTAAGCAATCCTCAAAAAACTAAGGCCACGTTTGGTTAATAAATAAATACCCGAGTCTAATACCAGAATTAAATTTCTTTTCATAATTTTCCGAATGTGCGATTTCATTCAATTTCCGGAAAGTTTTTCTGAATATCGACAAGGGCTGACTCGTCAGACCAAATTAATGAGGAATGGAGCAAGTAAAAATCCAACTCATTATTTATTTTCTTAATTAAATATAATTATCGTCAATGCGTTTGAAAGTTCATATGCTTAATTTTTGACAAAAACTTCATAAATGATCTCCATTGGTAACCCACATTCTTCACTAATAATTCATCAGAACTAGGTAATTTTAATACTCGTAAATGTAGTTTCTCATTTTCTTCGATTAAAGCACGATTGACACTTGAAACAACAGTGAAACCCCTCTAACCATTTATCGTCACTCATTAGCCCTCCCTATGACGATATTTGATTATATGCCATTGATTTCTATGCAGTGATTCATGTATCCTGGAGGGATGTGCACAAATGAAGTAATTCGCAAGAGGATTTATAAAATCTCTCATCTCTCTATTTTTAACTGATGACTGACAAACTGAATTCCCCTTATATTTTAAGGATTGGTCCTTTTCACAATATATTACTCAAATTCTCGATATGCTCTAACATAATATTGACTTCATTTCTTGTATTTTATCTTGTTTTTTCATCATTAATTTGAGAAGCATTGAATTACTCTACATTGACCCGCATGAATGAATTATCATTTTTTCCTAAGGCTACATCATCTAATAATTCGCTCATATCATCCCTCCTTCAACTCCCTCACTCGTCAATGAACTTTCCACTTGAAATATAAATAACTCTTCAATTAATATACACACGATGAAGAATAAACAAATGTAAACATTGGACCCGAGTTGTGGAAGTGTAATATCTCCGATTTTCTAATTCTCTTTAATAATCAATCGAATTCGGCATTCACGTAAGGATATTTATTCAATATTCCATTCGATAGGAAGTAACAGTATTGTAATTGGCATCAAAGCCCTCTGGTTCGATGATAAAATCTGAGAATAACGAGTTTAATAAACAATTCTAACAATATCTTCATGATTTCCACTACACGGAAATAAATTTTTTAGTAAAAATTACCGTTCCGTTTGGTAATCGTGCAGCATTTTTGACGTTTGGGAAACTTTAGCAAAAATTATGCATACGTTTAGACAATTTTTCGTGAGGTATAAACAATTTTTACTGATAAGTTGGGGAATTTTTCGCGGAAAACTAGATAACTTTTATCGAGCAGTCAACAAAAATTATACATACATCTAGAATGTTTTATTAAGATGTTAACAAATTTTACTGACCCGCTGAATAATTTTTATCCTACCCCTCAATAACTTTTGCTAAGTAGTCAAGAAATTTTATTAAATTTAAATAAAATTAAAGTGGTACTATCATTTTTCCGGAACGGCCAAAATACTATTCAATTTTATAACGGAATGGTAATTTCTGCAGATTTTTTCTCTTCGAGTACATTTTTCTCCAACTGTTTAAAAAGGAGTCTCTGAGTGTTCTCAAATAATGGGAATTTCCTTTCACCGAAATAATGAAACTACGCATTCATGCATTATTCGCCTCGACACCTCCTGCTACTAACAATATCATTCCCATCAACAACACTCACTCTTGTTGCTTTTCAGGCGCTGGCAATAACGCAACATCTCACAATACCAATGCGAAATGCTCGTATACCATTAACATTTCTATTCAACGTTACTTCTCATTTACTAACAAATGTCTCGAGGATTCACTGAGGAAATATTCTCTATTCGTTAACTACATATCACCGTTAAGTTATATTCAAGTACCCTAGACTCTGTGACATTCAGTTTTGATAACAGAAGTCGTTTACATTTGTATTTATACATGTTTAAGGTAAGGGATTTTCGCAGGCCAGTTTCACATTTTCCGCGGCATTTTTATTTATTTATTTATTTCGGTAGTAAAATCGTGGAGTTAAGTGAGTCTTGTTCATTTGCATTGATTTTTTTGATGGATATCCTTGAATAAAGAAGACAGCAGGTCTGAGGGGCTAGGAGGATGTCTAGAGAGAGACTTCGCTTAGAAAAATTTTCAGTACTTTGAAGAGACAAATTAATACATTGGGAAAGGAGAAATAGTCTGCGCAGTAAAATGTTGGTGATGCATAAGTGAAAAGTCATAATGGACGGCTATGGGGAATGTCAATAGTATTAGTTTTGTTATGTCAATAGTATATATTCATCGTGACGAAGACAAGATGAATATATCAGCGGCGACAAATATTTTACGAGGCAAGGGAAAAAAAAGAACGGTTTACCTTTTTCTCAACAAGCATCATAAAATATTGGAGGTTACACATGAAAAAAATACTTGCTGGCTAACCCAAGATAGCTACATTGGTTGAAGTAGGTAATCCAAAGGTTGCGGGTTAAAATTCCGTCGTGAATATGACCGTTGGTTTGATTCTAGTTCTTTCAGTTAAACATGACTCTCACACTTGTCGACTACCACTTTTTATTGGCTTGATGGAAAAAATACTTTCAACCTGGGAATTATTATAATCTTCACTGCTTCACTATGAAAAGCCAAAAGTGCCCAATTTGCTTTGCTCCGATTAGATTTATCCACACGATCTTCAGGACTTCGACTCTTTCTCCCTGAAACTTCGAGTCTCTCATTCAATCAATTAATCGCCATCGGAGCTTTTAAAAAATAATTAAAAAAAACGGCACAATGATCTGGGCTCTCTGACTCGAGGTCATAATGTACACGTCTACCATCGCTTCTAACTTATTCCACACTCCTCATTTTGCGAAATAAAAACTACATATGCAATGATGTCCATCAAAAATCATGTGCAATGTGAAAACGGCTTATTTTCTTCCACCAATCTATTACAGATTCGTAACTACAGAATTTTTACATGAATTCGTCTCGCAGGCTCAAACGTAGTTAGGCCTTGAGGTGCAGCAGAGAAATCTGAAGCGTCCACTGAAGTAATTCGGATTTCCGGGTCTAGTGTCCCATCTGTTGGCCTTTCGGGCCCCATTGTTCCTCGCACCTGAGACACATGTCTCCTGCAGTGCTATCGTTTTCTCTGAAACGAAATCAAGGGGATCAGTTGAACTTTATAACTCACTTGATGTTAATCGCCCTTGACGGGAGCTGGATTAATTATTCTGAGGATTTTAGATGAGGGTCCAAGTTTACCTATGTCAGCCTCGGATTGGGGCATGAATTCTTGTAGTTCAGCGACAAGAGCGCTTATCTCTGCCGAGTCTTTGCGTATACTGCAGAGTTCCTCCTCGTTGAAATTCGGGGTAATCTGCTTGCAGAGGAGAATCGATGATATAACGTTACCAATGTTTGATGGGCCAGATTTACTCGCTGCAATAATATCCAAGTGATAAGCGTCAGTGGGTTCTTTTGGATTACCGGATATTTGGCTTAATGTTCAAGGTGAGATCAGTAGCGGCTCGAGTTATCGGTGGTATTCTTTTCGGGATTTATGGGCCTGGCTTTTCAGCCGGGAGAGCAATGGGGGATGATTGATTTCTACGCTATTTCTCGGTATTATTCATGCAACATTACATGCCTGCCAGGTATAAATTACGATGGAAGGGGGATACTATATACTATCCGTTCGCTATCCTGATATCTGTAGCATGAACACAATGAATTAATTGACAATGGACATTGTATCGATTTTTGAAAAAATACTTGTCTCCAGGTTTTGTAAATATATTTGAAGGAGAGAAGGGGTGGCGCCCTTACCCAAGCACTCCCGTATTTCTAGTATTATCAAATTGTTATTATTAAATATGAAATTATCAACTACAAAAATAAAGCCGAAATCGAAAGATATAAAAGAGAAGACGAGGGAATTATTCATAATATAATGGATTTTACATCAAAGAAGGGAATTTATGTAGCGTTCCACATTCTTGTGACGTTGCAGGAAACCATTACATAAAATTTTTACTGAAAAAATGCATAGTCGAGACCGGAATTCGAACCCGGGACCTTCCGATTGTGCATCGGATGCTCTTCCGACTGAGCCAAGAATTTTCTATGAATATTTCTTTAGATTCTTCTCTAATGGAAAAAATTGACCTAAAAACAGGAAAAATCAAATTGATTCCGTTTGAAATAGATGGAAACAAACAATTGTTTTAACTTATGTGATTCATGAAGGTAATATCAGGAATAAAACTCTATGAAGATAGAAAAATAACAAATATTACGCATCAATAGAATTGAAATTTCAAGAAACTTCAATAATTTTTTGGATTTTTTTCCGTATAGAAAAATCGATGTCAAAAGACATGGGAAGAGAATCAAAATTTGAAGGGACGAGATTCTGAAAACTAAAATCACGAATAAAAGTGAAAGAGGGTAGCATTAATTAATTCAGCCCACCATACCACGAGAAAATGACTAAACGTAAAAAAGGAAATTTTAGATTTTACCAATTTTTAGCAATGTGAAATTGGCATCATAATTGAAAAAAAATATTTTTCCAAGCGTTTGATTGTATTCATTGAGTACGCAAACTCAATTATACCATAATTAGTTTTTTTTTACCCCTAACTCTTCCGTGTATGGGATGCAACGAAAATCGTGCAACATCTAGTTTACAGGTAAATAAAAACAGTTAACTGCATAGATTTTGGCATTGTTTGTACTCATTTGTATCGCAATTAGTTTTTCAATATCTGCGGACAATTTCACGGAAATGTCACGAGAAAATTTTTGTTAAGAGGTGCTTTTTTTCGTTTCAAACGTATATGATTGTACTGTGGATTGTGTTCAATACTCTAGTTTTCTGGATTTTGGGCGGTGTCGAAATGATGGATAATTTTTTATCTCATTTTTTAATCGATCAAAATTTTGATACTGACGAGTACAATCTGTTGTAATTACTGGAAGTCTTAGACTTTGTTTCCCGCTAGTACAAACATCGGTATCGAGTATGCGAGTTAGGCAGTGGTTGGCCGCCTCGCCTACGGCTCGGCTCACCAAACTCCACGCGCGTAAAAAGCCCCATAACGACAGGCCGGAAATATACTATTTTTACCTTTGATGCCAACTTCATATATCTTTAATTTTTCCCACAATATTTACCATAATATGCAGACATATCCATTGGCACAATGCGAACAAGATTTTTGCATTTGTAGAGCTCTCTCAGGAACAATTGTGATACAAAGAATAGCAGTACCAGGTTGGGACTGTCCGCCGGTATGCCCAGGTCCATTGCGCTGTCAAAACAATAATCCAGATAAGCAGACGAGAAGTATAAAAAATAGCGTTGACTTGCGTTAGGTATGTTAATTAACAAAAAGAAACCAAGAAAGAGAGCTCCTTTGAAAATTTCAAACAGCTCTGGGTGCAAGGAGCAGAATCTCATCTATTCTCAGCGAATAACATGTTATGTTTACAAATTTTAGTGACGTAATTTTTCAACTACTTCCACTGCTTTTTGAGTCTGTTTATTTCATTTTTACCATTCACTTTGTTTGCGCTAGAAGGGATGAGGGGCGGAGGGGGGAGGGCTTGTCCTACATTAAAAGTATACCTCTCGTTGCGTCAACTCTCGAGGTGTGTGTGTACTCTCGTTTCGCACGAGAGTACTTTCTGTGATAGTGAGCTCTCGTGACCGTGGGCCAGTGAGAAAAAAAATATTCATCTCTAGCTATTTTGTTGCCCTTAAATAATAAATAATTTTTTTCTTTCACTTCGTCATCTGCGAGGATTCAGATGTTTTAAGCCGCTTGCTCGGTGTAAGAGGAATTGACGGGGAAGTTCAAAGTGGCAGAAGATGAAAAATTGAAAGCGTTTCATAAACAGAGTCCAACTTTGTGGGATATGCTTCTGCGTTGAAAGAAAAAAAATTGAGTACGATATTTTTGTTGCAATCCTGGTTTAATTATGCAATTATCTTTGCTACTACTATCACGAAAGTAATGCTCTGCTGTGAATAGCTAATTTTGTGAATAGGGGGAATTTGTTGAATAAAAAGATGTAGTATGTTGAAAATTGCAATGGGAAATGAAATATTTATGATCCTATTTGGACGAAAGTAGGTAATTATTTTCTATCGTAAAGTATATAATTCTCGGCTTGTTATAAGGAGGACAGCAGGTCTGAGGGGCTAGGAGTGGGTGTAAAGAGAGACTTAGCTAAGATATACTCTTAGCACTTTGAAGAGACGAATTAGTAAAAAGGAAAAATGTTCGGCAAAGTAAAATGTTCATGAAGCATAACTGAATTTTAATAATGGCTGACAATAGGGAATTTAATAGTACATTTCGATACGATTGCGGGGAAGTGTTTTTGGGTTCATGGGAGGTTTATAGCATGAGTCGAAGGAGAGTGATATCATCCAACGAGTCTCGAGTATGGAACCCTTTTTTTGACACAATGTGTACACGTGCGAAGCATGCGTAAAATTTCAATTTACACACAGTGTGTCAGAATAGTATATTTCGATACAAGTGCGACGGGGTGACAACGAGTGTGAAGTTGGCGGCTCGAGGCGAAGCCGAGAGCTGCCAATCACACGAGTTAAAACACCCCGTCGCACTTGTATCCGAACTATATTTTTTGTTAGTGATGTTACGTTCAGGGAGTGGCGAACTATGCCATTTTTCGTTTACTAGTAAACGAAAAGGCACTTTTCGACA
>JAPYZN010000252.1:0-48045 GCA_030522865.1 Psyttalia lounsburyi
CCTTATTATTCGAGAGAAGCCTTTAAGATCCTAGTATTAACGAACGATCCTTTTATTCTCTCGTTAACTCGTTTATGGTACAGTTGGACGGCGGGGATTTCCTCGTTGGAATTTCTGCGGAAGCTGTGGAACGCCCGATGGATTAAATTCCTTCTTCTTTTATTTCACGTGATTTTGACAATTATTATCGTCTTCCTTCTTGCGGGTTCAATTGTAGATCACTCGTAGTCAATGATGAGAGTTAGAAAATGAGGCCTAAGGAATAAGACCCAAAAATTAGATCCTAAAATAATCCAGTCGTCCAAGCCCTCGGGATAATTCGAAACTCGACATTTGAGAGCACCTCAGGAAAAAAAGAAAACAGCAACAATCCCCTAGTATCTTAAATAGTTGTGAATGCTACAGAAGGCAAACTACCGTTGATCGCCAGAGTTATATCTGACCGCAAACAAGTCAGATGTTGGGATTATAATCCGCCAGGAAATGCCAGTTGTGTACATGCGGGTGTGAGTTGTCCTTCTCCACCTTACCCCGGTAGAGGGAATCCTCAGTGAGGATCGCATTTCAACTCCGGTGGCCTTAATCGCTCCGCGCCAACAGAGTTTATCGCTCCCTCTGGTTATGAATAAAATCATAGAACTATGGATCCAGTACAAATGAGCTGGAGACCATGCGCCCGGAGCGAGTGACTATAGAAATGTCGAGAGGGGAGGCTGCCACAGGTGGAGAGCCTGTCTCCAAGAGGCGTCGGGAAATTGTTTTAGATCGAATTATATCAACACCGAATGACCGCGAGTCCTTGATTACTATTGGCGTAGAGTCGCGTGAAGTTATTCGCTCGTCAAATTTTTTACTCGCCAATTTATTTTTGCGTTTTTTTTTTGACAATTTGCACGGGCTGCCCAAAATTGATGGTTTTGGAGAAATTAATTTTTTAGTATGGCTTCGGGTTTCTCAAATTTGAGTGAAGAAATGAGATAATATTCGATTTGCGAGGCTTTTGGGGACAAAAAATCAGATCCACTGAAATCTTCAGCTGAGGGATCTTCCGCTACTTCTAGCCTCATGGGGGGAAGGCAAAAACATCATAAGTGATGGGTCTTGCATTTCACTGTTATACCTATCAAAGTAAAAGGGATGAGGACAGAGAGGTGAGTCGCTTTGGTCTTTTGATGTCGGCGAGATGCGCATAAAAGGCACGTTTGTGCGCGTATATCCGTCGGAACCTCCTTTTGCCGCCGTAACGGACGCGGAATCGTCCGATTCGCACGGGATTCACCAGATGCTATCGTTTGTATCCTCTCCCTGACTCCTTCGCGGGGGCATCATGGAGAATTCCAGTGGATTGCCTCAGGGGATAAAGATGATTTTTTTTCCCTTCTGCGGGAGTTTTTTCTGATGCGTTTGGTCGATTCGAAAATTTCATAGCTATGATCACGACGATGATAAGAGTGGGAGTCAAAATGCGATTGATCATCCATTGCTTTCGATGATTTAGAAATCATTTAAATCCAATATCAAAGTAATTCTCCAATTCGTCAATTCTTTAATTCTAAAAATTTGTACAATCTCCAAATTTCTGCGAAATTTATTGAAACTTCTGGGAAATTGTAGACAACATTCTTTGGAACTTTGATAAATGTCCGATAATTTCGGCCAATAGAAGTGAATTAATTATTAATTTCGATTATGTTCGATAAAATCCAATAAAAACAGAAATTATAAATTTAAAAATCAGTCGACTTCCTGGCGACGATTACCAGCGGAAGGTGTCTCCTCCGTGGGCCGAGAGGAAGAGGGCACAGACGCGAATGAGAAAGGGCGAGATGATGGACTCTACAGGGGCGGGGGGGGGGGGGGGGGGGAAGGGGGGGAGCAACACGAAAGAGGACTCGTGATATCCTGAGGCTACTGGCATCGACTCTGAATGTGCAACCCGCCCATACCAGTCACCCAGACATTTTATAAAACTTGCGTCTCTGTCGAATCCCCTCACAACAGTTGGTTCACCCTCTCCCCTATCTCTCTTCACTTTTATCATTCCCCCCTTTTTTTCTCTCTTTCTCTCTCCAGCCCCCCCCCCCCCCCTCATTTCCAATGTTTTTTCTTTCGCGTCGAATCGCGGGATTATTCATTGAAATTTATTTCCACTGGATCGTGGTGCCCCGGGTGAGCTACAGCAGTTGGCGAAAAATTTATCTCACTGCATTCGCCCCCGCGTCACGATTCGGGGTAATCGATACGATTCCACGCCTTTGTGCACTAGGCAGAGACGGTGAGAAAATTCAGGAAATATTGAGTCGATATTTCGCTGGCAATTTGATGAGTCAACGGCCATTATCTGTGCAAATTGATTTCGGGAGAAGGGGGGGGGGGGGGTAATTGTTACTGTAAGGAATTTAGAGAAGAATTTTCGGTATTTCGCGGGTTATATTTTAGATTTCTAAGAATAGAATTATTGGTTTTGATTGAATGAATTAAATAACAAAAGATTCACTCGATTAGTGACAAATAAAATTTAATTGGGGGGTAGGGAACAGCTGGATTATGTCGAAGAGAAGCCTTTTTAAGCCAAAATCACAGGCGATATATGTTGCGAGTGTTTAAAGATATTTTGTGAACACTGAATCGTTTCAAAAAGTAAATTTTTGAGACAGGTAAAGAATTCTTTTGTGAAACGAACAATGCTATCACGTTCTCCATTTCCCCTTTCTCCGGACCCTTAACCCCCTCCTCCAATCTACTCCATCTATGGTTTTACAACCCCCGACCGCTCCCCACAATCACAATATTTCCATTCTGTATTATGCCGGTCCATTGGGGATTATTGTTCATACCAAGTCGTGCGTAAAAGCTGAAGAGTCACGTTGCTCCAATGCATTATCAACATCATCGCCTGCTGCATTAAGAGTAGTTTTATTCTGCCTTTAAAAAAAAAATTGCTGAAAGTAACGCAAGAAATGCTGAGTAAAAAAATTCAGAGTTGCAATTAAAATTGAGTTCTCGGGAAAAAAAGAGATTGGCTCTCGTTAAATTTATTAGCCCTTCAGCGGAGGAATGAAGAGCGCCTCTTCATCTTTGCCTTCATCGTCAAAGCCTTCCGCTTCACTCACTTCTTCACCTTTTTTTTTCGCTTTTTGCATACCACTTCAATATTTTGGTGATACCGCATTATACTTCGTGGTCTCAAAAAAAGCGCTCAAGTTTGGAATAAAATTAAAGTCGAACTTATCCTTTTTTAATTGATGAATTGAGCGATACATTAAGCGATTTAATTCCATTAAAATTGCATTCAAGGTGGAAAAAAATTCGGTTACTTTTTATAAATTTATTATTATAAATAAAAATTATATCAATATTTGTCCTAAATTGACGGGTGCCTGAATTCTCTTGCAAAAAACATCAAAAACTATTTCCGCTGGCAATATTTCATTTAGAAATTTACAAAGCGTAATTGCAAAACATTCTCCGAGTAAACAAAAATCCCATAAACACAAAAAAACTTCATTACTTTGAAATTTCGATCTGACGAATGGTTGAGTCTCAGAAATTCAATTTTTTTGCAATAATTTCCGCCGAGTGATTAGAGTTTATCTGGGGTTACGCTTGATTTGGAGTTTATTTAAAATAGAAAATTACTCCGGAAAAACGAGATTGACTCTCGTTAAAATTATTAGCTCTTTATCCCAGGAATGAAGAGGAACTCATCCTTTTTGCGATCCTCGTCAAAGCGTTCCGCTTCACTCACTTCTTCTCCTTTATTTTCCCCTCTTTGCATACCACTTCAATATTTTAGCGATATGGTATAATCCCTCGCAGTTCCTAAGACCCTTTCGAGTGAAAAAAAAAAAATGAATAAAAACCATGTTTATCCCTTTCTCATTCCCGTCTTAAAATAAATTAAGCGATTTCATTCCATTAAAATGATATTAAAACTTAAAGAAAAATAATGTTATTTTTCTGGCTTTATTGTCGCAAAAAAATAACACGGAAATATCCTTTTTTATAATAATTAATTGATACGTAAATTCACTCGTAAAATAAAAAAAAGAAATTGCCGGAGTGAGTACTGATTAAGAATTTTATAACCCGAATTTCAAAATCCTCCGCGAATTTAAAAAATCCCATAAAAGCAAAGGAGCATTACTCTCGTAATTTGTCGATTTGAGCCGTCATTAAGTCCCCCGAAATTCCAATTTTTTGCAATAATTTTATCCAAATGACTTCCTCTGGGTGTAACCCTCAGTTACATTAAACCACAAATTCTCGATAGTCACGAGAGAAACGAAAGTAAATTGAGTTCAACATGGCGAGTGTAGCGGTTGACACGCGTCCACCGGCGAAAAGCCCCGTTGGCTTGGCCAAGTCGTACGATAAATCATCGCGCGGATGGGGTTGGGTCGACAGTCCTAGAGATGACCATTAATCTCAACAATCAGAATCAATATCCGCGTTTATTCGCACATAAAATTCTCCTATTGCGCATTTCGGAGAGTCTAAGAGTCTCATCAATCGGATTCCGGTGTTTTCGATTTGTGTGAGGAGTCTTTTTATTTTTGTAGGGATAAATTGCGACATCTGTAATTGTTTTCACTCACTCCGAAATGATATATCGAAAATTATGTTGGCGCGCCTTCTTGAGGGTTAAATAATCGGACAAAAATTGGGGGGGATCGCGGAATGAAAAAATAATCATGTGAACGATTGTTCAATGATTTCTGGGTGGTATCGAGGACCACACGTGTTTTCACGAGAAATATTCAAGTGCCGGGGCGTTTCCGTCCCCGAATCGAACGTCGAGAAGCAGCCCCGAGGGATTGTCATTCGATTAATTAAGCCCCGCAGACTCCCTTGACATTCGATCGATCTGGCGAACTGTCCCAGCCAACCCAACTTGCCACTCTTTGTACCTGATCTACCCAAGTACTCTGAGACCCCCTCGATTTGTCAAAGTCGTCCCCCCCGCCCCCCGGTTTGGGGGGTCCCCCCCCCCCCCCCCCCCCCCCCGGTATGAAGCATAACACGCAATCTCGGTTGAGTGTGCTTCCAGTGAAAAGCATCGACTCCGTTATTTGACTCTGCTGTACGATTGGTTGGATCCAGTGGACTTGCGAGAATTGCGAAAAATTTCATTAAATGCGCACCGACTCACTAATTAGGGCAATTATTTCTCAATTGGGGCGTCTTAATTTCACATTTGTTTGTGCTTGATAATTGAATGAGGTCGAGGTGTGTTTGTAAATATTTTAATGGGGATTAGTGTCAATAAATGTTGGCATTCTTACGCGATTTGTCTGGGTTAACATGATAGTTTATCATAATTATTAAATTGAAATGTCTGCAAGTTGTCAATTGAGGGAAAATCATTTTTTTTTATCGGAAAAAAATTGAAAATTAAAAGTATAAAGTAATTGAAAAAATGATGAAACATTATTTTTACACTCGCGAATTTCGCATTTCCCTATTCGTTTAATAGAATCCATCACTCCCCCATCATCAACAAATACACAGGCTGATGATGATACCCCGAAGATTGAGAAAGGTAACAGAAATGAGGAAGAAGTCGGTTGTTCTGTACTGGGTTGAAAGAGCCACGCCGCATTCCGCGAGCCTTTGGTTGATTGGTTTTTGGCCGAAAGGCTGAGGGAAGCCGCTGTGGGGCTCTTAGTGCGGGGTCAGGTCGGGTCGATGACGCTCTACGTGACTGCCAGCAGTCCCAAGTCCTTCATTCACTTCGGGTGGATTCAGGCATCAAGGCAAATACACCCGTAAAATGTCTGCGGTAGCACTTTTCTCGGCCTTCGCACCTCTCCCACAATACTTCCGCGTTACAGAGCCTTTCAGACATTCAGCGAGAGTCAATTTCCCTCTTTTTTTCCGTTCACACGTCTCTCCGCTGTGCGAATGGTGTTTAACGAGGGAGATTTACCGTGCAAGAGCAATTTTTCTTTTTTTTTTTCACTCCACTCCATCCTTTTTGATACTTGAAGATGTGTCTCGATGCACTCCGAGAATTATCTCGGCATTTTTTGATTGTAATTGTAAGGAGGGGGCTCGTAAAATCGCTTTAACTACTCGCGGAGACATGATCACTGCGTTCTTCGCGTATTTTTACGGGTTTTCGGGGTGATAAGGGAGAAATAAACTGACAATGTTTGGAGAATTTAAAAATTGCAACGAAAAAGTTGTAAATTCACTGATTGAAAAGGAGAAAAATAAAAGTTCAGATGTAAAACTAAAGACACCAGATTTTTTTACATTTTATATTTTATTTTCATTCTTTTCAATGCTTTTTTTAGTCCGTTAATCAACCATTGATTCTCTGAAACTTCGTTTGTGTACTTTCGGGCGAGAATTGAAAAGTCGGAGACTGAATAAAATCAGTCCCTCTAAAAAAAAAGTATGTAATTTTTTGGCAGCTTTTCTCACGGCACAGCTAAGCAGTATACATACAGTATACATATACAATGTATAATATATTTATAGCTAAAATATTCGCCAAGAAGCTGTGAGAAAAAAAAAAATTTCAATCTGTTATTTTTTGAAAGATTGGGTTTTTGGAGACATTTACAAGGGCCTTAGGCACGAAGCGCCCGATATACGCTAGTAATAAAGAAAAACAAGATCGCAAATTGGTTAAATACCGGAGAATTATTATAGTTATCGAGGTTGAATGTATCCTTGACCCTCGATAATGAAACGATGTCGGATTTCTCGCAGAGGATCACCGAAAAACTCGCGTATTTGAAAGGTAACAATTACAAGAAGGCGGGGCCTAGCCTCCCGTATAATTTACCGTCGAAAATATCCGTCCGGCGGCCCATGAGAACGCAATCTCGCCGAAAATCCACGAATCAAAGCCGGGGGATTCGTATAAAGTCATTATCATTGTGCCATTGACATGATTTCACCTGTACCAAGCACAAACCGACATTGTCCCGGGGCAGAGATCCATTATCTCCCCAAAATCGTACAGACCATGAGCGGCATTTGTCGGGGGACACCAAAATTTTTCGCTTGCGGTTGGCGCGAAAAAAATAAAGCCAGCGAAAAATTATAGGAGCTTATTTTATTCCACTGGATTTGCCCATCCTTTTAACAAAATCCTCATCCTGCTGATCAATAAATACCGCAAAGGCTGAGAAATGTAACAGAAATAACGAAAGACGTCCATTAAAAGTCATGAATAGAGGCATTTCGCTTCCTTTGCAAGTGAAATAATTTCAGAGTAATCAGAAATTTATATACCAATTTTTTTTTTTAACAATTAACAAACGGAGATTGTCTCGAGCCCCAGATCCATTTTCCCCCTGAAGTCCTACGGGACCTCTACCGCAGTTAAAACCCGGAGGAAACGCATTCGCCGGTGGAAACCAAAACTTTTCGCTTGCGGTTATGGGCAAGGGCGTTATCCATTGGAACACCTGCACGATCACCTGCGCTCAATGTCTTCAAGCTCATTCCCGGTTTGCAGCATCAAGCACCTTGTATGCGCTTCAGAACGAGATGAGAGAAGAAAAAGGATTGAGACTGTCAGGGAAGAGCGAAGGGTCCGGTTTAACTCGTAATTTATAGTCCTGCAGTGCGACGATAATTGCCATTCAAAAGTCGTTGTGTCCTGCGTGTGAAGAGTCGTAGGACGAAAATTAAATATCAACGGATTTTTTAAGAGGTACCAATAATTCGGGACGGGTTGTAAATAACTAATTTTTTTTTCATTCAAGTTTGTAAACTCATGCCGTAATTTTATTGCGACGAATAATTTCAGGAATTTTATTGTTCAACATTTGATTATTTTAATGTATTTTCCAATTTTTTTTCGCGATTATTTTGCACGTGTTTATCAGTAACGAAAGTTTGCGTGTCGTTGACTAATAATGGAGGCGAAAAATTGCAATTTTCACGGCTCAATCCTATCATTAATTTGCGCAAAATGTAAAATGAAAAATAGTGGGAATAGGTGTAAAACATTCTTAATGCCTCCCTTCCCCCATAACTCGATATTCTCATTGGCAAACTTTTTATCCCAAATAATCACGATCGTGCTTATCGCTGAGCTCCACCTCTCACGATTGGGTGACTCCTTGGCCTAACCCAGTAGTGGCGCATGCATCCCATACACTCGTTACCTCTCTCTCCGGTTCTAAGCCACTCGCGATCAGCGATAATCCAATCCACCGTAGGTATGTAGGCTAGCGATGCCATTTGGGTGCTCTCTCCCTTCTCACAGTGACTCGTAGCGGTACTTAGCCAGTGTGTATAAATGAAACTGAACAAAAAAGAAAAATAAATAAATGAAGATGTGGAAAGAAAGGTATGAAAGAGGCCGAAGGTCGTACTTCAGTGGTGGAACACACCCGAGGGTTGACCTGCCTTACTTGTTGCTATCGTTAACCGGTTTCCATTCGACTTCTTTTTTTTTATTTATATTTTTATCAAGACTTTTATTCACCTCTCACTTCACGTGATTTTACGGGCGAATGACTTTTTCGTTAATTAAATATTAAACGAATCGTGTAAAATAAATAGGATATTGAGAAAATAAAAGGATAAATTTTCATTAAAATGTCATTGTTCAGTTGGTAATTGGTAATTATGTGGAGAATGAGAAAAAAATTAATCGAGTGATCCAATGATTCGATGAATTTCTCTAATTTTCAACTGTTTTGTTGCAGGTGAGTGTCAAAATAATAATCACGAGAGTGTCCACATCATCACTAAGGTCAGACCACTTTATTTCAAAGATAAATTTTTAAAGCGCCAGAGTCCAATTCTCAGCGGGATGTTTTTGCTGGAATGAAACATCATCAGATGTACCGGGGTAGGCGAAGAGGTTAAATGTGGTCGTTTGATGTTGCCCATCATATCCTAGCATCTTTCGATAGCCGTATTAAACTCCCTGGGGTACCGTTCGAAGATGCTGATCATTTCTCTACGATGCGTATCATAAAAAATCACTCTGAGGGTCTTGAATCATGCGAGGCGGGTATGAGGACTCGATGGCGACCTTCCCTTCATTCGTCGTCGATGCAATCACTCACTGACGTTTAATTATCATATCGTTGTGCGTGATAACCGGTTTTCAATTGATTGAACCATTAAATTCTGGAAAGTGAGAAGTTAATATCGTTTGGGTTATTTACGAGAACATTCGGGCATTTTTAAATACTTTTAGAAGTTTTTTTTTAATAAAAAATGTTGATGATATTTTTCAACATTTTTCATTGATACGTTTGAGAGCCTCTTTTTTTAACTTTAAAATGAGACCGTTTTTTTTTTTTTTCAAGTGAATTGTTCCCCCGGTCATTTAAAAGTCTCGATTACCTCAAATTATCGGCCCAAAAAATTGTTGTCTGCCGGTCGTGAATCTGAAATGGTCTCCTCAACTGCCAATTCCCTCAATAAAAATCCGAATAACTCGAACGAATAGATCACGCTTGGAAAACGGTTTCCCCCGGGGCCTCCTCTCCCCGAGTGTCTCGTGGGTGTGGAGTAGTTTCATCTTGGCTACTATGAACCGTTAATCCAGGAAGGGGGCAAAGTGTGGCGCAGCTCGCGGCCCGCATATCCCATCGGTCGAATCCTTAGAAGGAAATGTACAAATGAAGCCCGCGAGATAATACAATTCGAACAAGGGGACTTGTTCTCAAAGCGTAATCTCGATATCTCTGCCACACCCTCGGGCATACTCCGAGAAAGACCGAAATCTTTCCTTTTCCCCTGAGTTTTCTTTTCACTAGTCCTCATTCACTTGGAGAACGGCGTAGCCCCCATTTCGCTGTTAGATACATTTGCATCCTGCTCCACTTGTTCATGTCTATTTGTGTATGTGTCGCGTCGAGTTACTGGCGAGCCCTATCCCCAGGTGCGCCTGATGACTCTAAACGCGAAACTCGAAGGAGAAAACCCGATTAACGAGATATTTTTGTTGTATCATACGTTTTATACGCTTACCTCGTATTTACTTATTCCCTCGATGTGCAATTACTCCGAGTTTTCACATCGCGATATAGTGTCAATGATTTCAATTCTCGTGGGAGTACGGTCACGCCCATTTCAATATATTAGAGGGTTATCTCGCGATCGTAAATATCTCGGGATCATTGGATAATCGATTTTATCGTTATCTGGGAGCGACAGATTGAGGGGGATTGTGGGATTTTACTCATTTTGTTGGGGGAAGGGGGATTATCCCCCCAATCCGCTGTGCGAGGAATTGTGTATTTTTTTTTTTCAATTGCTCCAGTCGATAATAACATCAGAGACAGAAGAGAAATTTTTTTTGAATTTCTTTGAATATTTCGGAACCTCAAGGGGATAGCGAAAATTTTGCTATTACATTTTTTGTTGCTCTCAATTGACTCTACAACAAAGATTTTGTTTATATTTTTGCTATCGGCCTTAGATTCTGAGATATTTATTTAAAAACCCATGGTTAATCTGCATTGAGTTGGACGGCTTTATCTCCTCGCTACTGATTAATTTTTTTTGTAATTAGCGATGAAGATGCGGTCACCCGGTGCGTAATTGCCTCTTTTCCTCCCTCAGAACATTCATCCAAATTACTCCAGAAATTAAGAGCCAAGGAACTGAAGAGAAAACAAATAAAATGGGAAAAAAATCGCCGAAGAATTTCCTGAGGTCCTGAATTGGTAACGAGTCGATTCCCCGGGAGAAATATATTATCGGCGAAAAGGTGACTCGGCGTATATTCTAACCCTCTCCTTTTCCATGTTATCCCCGAAGAAGGCGTGTCCTGAACGATTCCAGGGGAGAGATATGCGTCGCACTCTCGTCTTTTGAGTTTATGGTCATTCGCTTGACCCGCTGGATACTATTTTACCAAATCCCTGTCATCTATCACTTCAGTTAGACGTGAAATGCTTTCTTTTAGTCATCCAAAAATTAACAACTGGAGAAGTTTGCAAATTTTCTAAACAATTTAAAAACTGAAATTTTTCATCCAATTTCTTACGTAAAGATAAAATATTCTGAATCATTTTTAAAAATTAAAAATTCTCCCATAGATTCCCGTAAATCCAAGGGCAGTCGAATCCATTCATTTCCTATTGAAAAAATACCAATTGCATTGGTGAATATTGAAAGTTAAAACCGTCAATCAATTCCTCGTTGACGTATAAAAAGAAATAATCTCACCAGCGAATAATTAATCTCCCGCGTTCACGTCCTGCAAATAAATATCCAACGATCCCCCTGAAGTGTACAAATATTTTCCCAAAATTTTTTCCCCTCACTTCAATAATTTTCCCCGGTTTTACCTCATTTCTCCGCAGTTATATCTCACTGCCAAGCCGTTATGTATCCGATATTTTTTACAAATACGTATTTATTTTTCCTATTCATTTGTTGCTCGTTAATTTATCAAATGCAGCATTGGTTTAATCGGTGGGAAGTCACGTCGGGGGACCGGTATTCAACGTGGAAGAGGGTTACGAGCCGAGTACTGTAGGAAGCCGCGCATGGCTTTTAATGAATATTATGTACGCACGCGATCAAGCACTTTACGCTAGCTCTCTTTATCCCCCTCGCTATTGGGTATCGACGACATTTGCGACCATCACTTCCGAATTAATGGAGATCCCTCATCTCTGCTCAGTTACGAAGATTTTTAACTGAATCAAGTGAAATAAAAATAAAAAATTGTCGTCGTATTTTACTCTCATTAAAATTTCAAATCACTTGGTCTTGAATTTTCAAATGCCATTCCTCGTAAAATTTCGCATGTAGCAGAATTTTAAACTTCACACAACTCGCGCGTGATCAATGGATCCGCGAAAGTGGGCAGAATTATCTGGAAAAATCGGTGAAGTTGAAATAGTTTCACATCTCCGTGACCTGGGTGTGGCAGCGGTAAATGTGAATCCAGCGCGTATGTTACATTCAATACAAAGTTATGCAATATCACCACTTCATGAACCCGCTGAATAAAATTTCTAAATCGCTCCATTCGAAGCCCTACTTCAATCCAAATTTGATAAATCTCGCCCCCGAAGTTCCCGACTATCGCCAAAAAAATTCCCGCGAGAACCATCTCATTAAAATCCCCATAATTAAAAAATAAATTCACGTGAGCACGTCAGTCCCATCAACTGCAATTTTTCTCCAATTATCCATTCAAAACGCCCGCAGTAATGAGCAAGTATCAAGTTATTTAAATACCGCCATTAGCTAGGCTTTCAATTCGCGCCAACACAATCGATCAATCGCTTGGAGTATCGATTGATCGATCATCCGCCTCAGATAAAAGGGGGTGGTGAGGGGAGGGGGCGTCCAACCCCCTAGATGACGTGAAATGTAAGATTTTCATCGTCAGAAGCCAATTAATCCGCGGGGTAATTGACTAGCGCCTCGCCAGGAAGAGCTCGAAACGGGAACGGTTTATTAGCATTTTTTTCATTGATTTTATTTCCACGCCAGCCGCCCAGTCAGGATCGTCTAATAAGAGTTGAAGGTAGAAAGTATACAGGATCATACGTCAGATCGAGTCCTGAACGATCGGTTTATGCTAATACCATTGCGATGGTTTATTCAACCGCCTACGGACTAATTACAAACATGTTTGAGATACACTTTGATATCATTCATGATTTTTAAATCAATCGCTGATGAAAATTATTTCGTTTGATACTTTGAAGGAATTTTAATTTTTATTGTTCTTAAATACTTTAGTTCACTCCAGCAGGACTGCTTCTTCTTTCTTGATTAAAAGAGAAATATTTTTTTCCATGAATTGCAGTTGAAGTAATTATAAAATTCAACTGCAAATGGAGTATTATTTTTATACTGTAAACACGAATTAGCGATATAATTTGCTGCGTAACAGTTCATTTTAAATATTCATTAAAAACAGTATTTCAGTTTGATTGGAAAAAATAAATTCCTGAAATGATATTTCCCCAATAATCATAAATTCCGATTGCCCGGGCATTTTCATTCCGCAAAATACTTGAAAAAGCCCAGTATATCATGAATCCACTCGACCACTTTTTACGATAACTGTGCAACGGTTTATATTTCCAACCCTAGCACGACGGAATCCAACAGTGGAATCTAAAGTAGAGGCCTGTCCGTCGTTTACGATCTTTTCTACATCTTTTACATCTTTGTGTACCGTCATCATCCTCATCATCATCCTACCCAGTATTTCCGTATTTTCCAAAGTGCTCTCTAAAACTTTAACCAATGGAATTACACGTGAAAATGGTATTTACTCGGAAAATCGACTTGGATGTTATTGTTGTAAGAAACAAAGTATCTGGGACTTTATTTCTTTTTGAAGCGTCAATTATCTTTTACCGTTCGACGACGGGGGGAACTCGGGAGTTTCTCGGGACGTGTTTCTGTTTCTATAACTCAAGTGGGCTTCGTGGGGAGACTTAATCGATCCCAGGGGTCAGCAGATTTTTAAATATCAATTTTTCCATCTGAAGTACGTGAGAAATTTTCTTCGTCGGAATTTTTTCAATTTTGCCAATTTTTTTTCTCCTAGAAATTTATATTATTCCAGAATTTTTTTCATTTATCATTTCACCATGATCTCACGAGAATAATTCGTTGGTTAACAAATTGATAGTTTAGAATCATTTAAAAGTCATAATAATTATAATCGGAGAAAGTAATGATTAAAAAAAAATTGTCACTCTTAATTTGTTCGGATTTCTTGAAAGTCAATTTTTTTAATTCGCCATTTTTGTTTTATTTTGACACCCATTCCCGATGAATAATTCAGGCGGATAAAGCTTTTAAAATCCCTATCGAAAAAATCCAGAAATATCACTATCTTCCATTAAACTAATCTCTCATGTGCGCACGCTTAAGGACTTAATGCGAAACTCAAAATTTCATAGCTCTCGTTATCATTTCTTTCATTCATCTCGTCGGAGCGTCTAGGAACGGGTTCTATCACTTATCTCCTAGCAGAAGGACTCGCTCGGACTCGTTCGAGTCCCGTACACGCCTCACCCATGAATTCCCGACGCATTAAAGAGACCCCCAACCCCATTTGTTAAGTAGACTACGAGCGCATTTTTCCCCTTCAAATTGGATTTTCCTTTTTTCGAGTGATTGCACGAAAAAAAAAATGGTTTTATCCAAGCACCTTTCCTACCCACCTCAAGAATTTGTCCTATTCCATTTAATTTGAATTTTCTATTCGCTTCAAACGTATTCGCAATTTTTTAATTACTCCAAATTTATTTACTTCGAATTAATTCCATTTTCTACTCAAATCACCCCCAAAATTCACGCAGTCCGGGCTGCTCGACTCTACTCCCTTTTATCTTCGAAAAACTTTTGAAACAGCGCCTGGCCAGGGCACGCCGGCGCATCCTCCATGTTTAGTACTGTATATACAGGTAAAACGTGTACGTACCTTGGAAAAGACACGCGACTCGCCTGTGTACACTTTATCAACTGGTTATGCGGTGTGGAATCGAGGCTTTCGTTATACGATCGCCGTAGAAAATACACACGGGGCAATAGATTACAATTATACCGCGAGGCGGACAGCGACGACGCGAGCGAGGGGGATGGCAAAATCAAATGGCAGCGGGGAGGGTGGAAAACGTGTTGAGACATGGTGAGTTAACGTGGGAGTGCAGTAACTCAGATTTTGAGAAAGATTTAACCATTTTTCCTACTCAAAACGTCGTGGCCGAAGGAGCGACAATTTTTAGTTTATTATAAAATCCAGTCGAGTGATTAATTCAACAACAAATAAAAATTATTACATGGCTACGATAAATATTAATTATTTTAAAGTCGGATGATTGATTTTATATTGAAAAGAAGGAGTAACACCTTCAAAAAAATAATTTGACGGATTAGATTAGCCCAATCCTTTCAATTGATTGTTACGGGGGGAAAAAATTAACCCTCCGACGCTAGTAAGTCAGACTAAATCCCCCGAATTACCAAAACTGATTAATGATAGGTGGAAACGAGCCGGATGTATTTAAACTGCATCATCGGCAATTCAATGTTACGTAGGATTGAAAAGAGACGAGTAAAGGTCGTTAAGGGAACAAATTGCGTGCGCTTGTATTGTACTCACTCAGCCATTGAACTTTCACATTGAATACCCCTCCTGCCCCATTCCTATCTTATGAGAAAATTCTCCGACATTTGGATCAACATCGATTGGCTATTATGCGCTCATAAAAATACAATGCTCCAATGTTAACTGAATTACAATGTTAATTACAATGTCACATCCTTAGACAATGGGATTCTTCAGACAGGACGTCTGATTCCGGGGCGGAGGACGACTTTTCAATTAAGAGCATTAATTTCGATATTCCCCGGATGTGCAGTGTCTCGAGTAAATTCCCTTCTTTTTTTTTTTTCCTCCTTGTCTCATCTCGGCAGACCCGAGGGATAAATTGGATGCGTGGGCTCTCTGCTCTGATTTATGGCTCATCCACCTCGCAGAGGTCGAATTCGTTGCAACTCCCGGTACCGAGAGGCAAAATGAAGTCATTTGGAATAATATATTTTATTACAACCGGCATTGTCAACTTCGCCGTCGTTGACAGCAAAAATTATTTACGATCTGACATTTGGATTTTTTCTTTATTGAATAAATGGAGCGTGTGGGGAATTCTAAGGTTTATCAAGGGGATTTGTCGGTCGTTTATTTGTGGGAATGTTGTTAAATATTATTACACACGGTGGAATAGCCCATTTAAATTACATAATTTTATGTAATAAATTTTTTTCGCCAAATGAAGACTGAGGGTAATCGTCATGTAACAATCGTCTCTCCGGAATTGATGATTTATTTATTTATTCGGTACAGTTGAAATATTTGTACTGAAATAAATAAAAGTGGGTCCATCAATTTGCGGAGAGAATAATATCGATGAAAATCCATAGACTTCCACTGGAATATTTTATCACGATGATTGTCCCTCCGAAAGAACAATTCACTACGCGTTCACAAGATAGTCCAAGTCACCGTTAAAAAATTCTCGGGTGGTCCCCGCCTCGCAGGCAGTTCCTCCCTCTCGGCGTTTAATAATTCAACGTTTGTAACCACGACTGGTGAGCGCAAACCAAGCGTATTCGTATGTTAATTCTCCTCTCGAGTCTTTCGGATCTCTCTTACACTTTTTACTCTCCTCCACTCGGTGTATGCCATGTGAACACTATTCCGAGTGCTGGAGAAATAAGAAACGAGAGAGAGAGAGACAGCGAGAGCGAGATTTCCGCCTGACAATTGAAACTGTCATGTTCGCATGAAGTAAATAGGTTGCGCGTGGGCTAGCATGCCACGAGACTTCTATTGGAATGAATGCATTGTTTTTCAAAATTCGGGGAATTGGAGAGTAGAAAAGTCTGGATGAGAACCATTAACTCTGGTTCATTCCAATATTTAAAGCAATATTTTTTTTAGTGAAAACAAAACTTGAGAGGTTGATTTTTGCAACATGAATTTGAGTAGTTCCACTTGAAATGCGAAATGAAAAAAACCTCAGGTTTCCGATTGTCTCCGCAATTTTTTTCATGAGAATTCAACCATCACACCGATCTCTGTAATTTCAGAAAAAAAATACAGTTTTCGAATAATTGTCGATTGAGAGAAAAAATTAATTTTGCAATGACGGCTTTAGAAATGGAATAAATTGAATTTATTTGCGCTTATTTTCAAGCTCTTCTAATTATCTTCAAGCATATGGAAACAAAAATTTAACCCCTAGTGTTTAAATTGAATTATTTCATTGTTTAAAAAAAACATTCAAGTTCAAAGAGTGATAATTTTTAAAAAATCATAAGTCGCTGAAAAAAAATGTAATGGCTCGAAAAATTTTACGAGAGCATGAACTTTTTATGATTTCAAATTTTCCGTAGAATTGCTAATTTCTGGAATTATTTATCATATTCTCCAGTCATGAGATGATCAATGAGGAGAGAAGTCTGTTTACATAATTAACATTCAAATTAGATAACATTCATTAGTCCAATGCCTCACTGACGTCATTATTTATCCTAGGTTACACTGGAAACCAATGTGAAATAGACATTGACGAGTGTGCAGCGAATCCCTGCCTGAACAACGGCCGCTGCACGGACCTGGTGAATTCCTTCAAGTGCGAGTGCGCCAAGGGCTTCGCCGGCACCCACTGCCAGATAAACATTGACGATTGTGCATCGGCTCCATGCAAAAATGGGGGTACATGCCAGGACTCAATAGCCAAGTACACGTGCGAGTGCCCACCGGGTTTCACTGGTGCCTCGTGCGAGACCAATATCAACGATTGTCAGTCCAATCCCTGTCACAGTGGCACGTGCATTGACGGCGAAAACTCGTTCACTTGCAGCTGCTTCCCAGGTTTTACCGGCAAACTGTGTCAAACTCAGATCGACGAGTGTGAGAGCAATCCCTGCCAGTTTGGGGGACGCTGTGAGGACAAAATTAATGGCTATCAGTGCATCTGCAGGCCCGGAACCTCGGGCACCAACTGCGAGATCAATGTCAATGAGTGCTACAGCAATCCCTGCAGGAATGGCGCGCGATGCGTCGATGGCATCAACAGGTAGGTTCATTAATAATATTAATCTTTTGGTGAGCAACGAAGGTCGAATGAGAGGGAGGAAAGAAAACCATTCCTAAGTCTTATCAATTTTTCCTCGTAATTCCGGAAATGAGGGATTGCTTATTCGTTCACTTGTGAAATAAATTAATTCGTCAAGACATGCCAGCAGACATTTCTGGCTATTTTCTCTGGCAATAACTCACTCTCAAAATAATTACGTAAGCTATTTCTTGAATATCCAATTTTCTCGCAATTGCTTTTAGAAAAAAAATATCTAAAAAGATCAGATAAACAGTATTTCACTCTCGATATCGACCATAAATTCCTCTTTTTAGTCCATCATTTGATGAACAACATTTTATCACAGAAGTAATTAATCCAATTCCACTGTCACTAAAAATAAAAATCATCTTCAAACATTCCTCTCTCTCATCCGTTGAACAACATTGACCTCGTGATGAGAACCAGTTGGTTCCTCATCCCTCCTTCCGTACTTCGACTTGATTAACATTAAAATATCGAAATAAATGTCTTCATTATACTAATCTGGCGATCTCTCGTGCACTTTTTTTTTATCTTTCATCGATCGATCTCGAAGCAATCGGATGCCAGGTCTCGGATGGTACGTAAAACGTGGCGGAGTGTGCTTGAATATTTTGATTTGTCATTTTTCTTTCCCCTTTTTTTTTTCTTCACACAGTCACCTGCTTTAATTTGTGCCTCACTGATCCCCTTCACTTGCCCCTGATATTTATGTTTGCAATTTGTGAGTTCTTTTTTACCACTCAGAGTAAGGAGATAAGTATGGAATTTATGACGGATCGTGTTTATGCAAAAATCGAACGTATAAATGAAAGTCCACGGTCTTGTGAAGTGTTTATGAGATTTTTTGATTTCTCTAGTGTAGTTAAGCGATACCGTAAATTCTTGGGATAGAAATATTTGCATTTTTCTTTTAAAATTCTGTGGTGAAAGATTTTTATGCCGATATTAGAGACTGTAAATTGGTGGCTGGTGCTTTAAAATGATTTTTTAGCATTCATTTCCTCGCGTTCGGAGGCTAGTTCACCTGAATAAACATTCGATAATTATGTCCTTACTCAATCCAAGCCAATTGATGATTGAAACATACGATTTTGAGAAACATTATGGACCAATTTATCATTGGTACAAATCACTATTGCATTAACAACAGGTTACGAGTCGATTTCATTTTTACTTGCATTTTCATTGATTTTTTAGGCTGCCACTTTTTTTTAGACGCAAATATATCTCTTGCAAACTTGATTAGAAATTACATCAATTTGTGACTATTGATTTAGGATAGCCTGGATAAAATGTACAGGGTATATTACACAATACACTAAATTCTAACAATACATGTTCTTCCGTGTGGGTTGTCCTATCTCGTATCCAAATACAATAATTTCTGGATTTGCTGTGTTTTTTTCAAAAATATTGCAACGAAATTCCATCAAACCCCGTCTGACCATGGTCTCTTTAATCTTCCAGGTACTCCTGTGAGTGCGAGCCAGGCTTCACCGGTCAGCACTGCGAGACGGACATCAACGAGTGCGCGAGCAATCCTTGCGCGAACGGTGGCCGCTGCATTGACCTCATCAACGACTACCGCTGCGAGTGTCCCAGAGGCTATTACGACGCGCGCTGTCTCAGCGATGTAGACGAGTGTGCCAGCAATCCCTGCACCAACGGCGGTCGCTGCGAGGACGGAGTCAACCAGTTCATCTGCCACTGCTTGCCGGGCTACGGTGGGAAACGCTGCGACGTTGACATCGACGAGTGCGGCTCGAATCCCTGTCAGCACGGGGGCCTCTGTATGGACCACCTGAACAACTACTCCTGCCAATGCCTGGCGGGCTACGCCGGCACCAACTGCGAGACGAACATCGACGATTGCGCAAACAATCCCTGCCAGAATGGCGGCTCCTGCATAGATCTTGTCAACGATTACAAATGCGTCTGCGAGCTACCGCACACGGGCCGCAACTGCGAGGACAAGCTGGATCCATGCTCCCCCAATAAATGTCTACACGGCGCCAAGTGCTCACCTTCTTCGAACTTCCTGGACTTTGCCTGCACGTGCACCGTCGGCTACACCGGGAGACTCTGCGATGAGGATGTT
The DNA here is from genome assembly GCA_030522865.1 of Psyttalia lounsburyi. Lineage (NCBI taxonomy): Eukaryota > Metazoa > Arthropoda > Insecta > Hymenoptera > Braconidae > Psyttalia > Psyttalia lounsburyi. The sequence goes on from JAPYZN010000252.1 coordinate 19,699, forward strand.
GACGAGTGTATAATGACGTCGCCCTGCAGAAACGGTGCCACATGCAGAAATACCAATGGCTCCTACCACTGTGCATGCGCCAAAGGTTACGAAGGACGCGACTGCATCATAAACACGGACGACTGCGCGTCCTTCCCGTGCCAAAATGGCGGCACATGCCTAGATGGAATTGGCGATTACACGTGCCTCTGCGTCGACGGATTCAGCGGAAAGCACTGCGGCATCGATGTCGACGAGTGCCAGTCAGCCCCCTGTCAGAACGGCGCTATATGCAATCAGTATGTCAACTCGTACACGTGCCAGTGTCAACTGGGCTTCTCAGGCATCAACTGTCAAACCAACGATGAGGACTGCACTGAGAGCAGTTGCATGAACGGTGGAAAATGCATCGACGGAATTAATAACTACACTTGCGTCTGCCAACCGGGCTATACCGGCTCCAACTGCCAATATCGTATCAACGAGTGTGACAGCGCGCCCTGCCTGAACGGCGCAACCTGTCACGACGACATAAACCAACACTACACATGCCACTGTCCCTACGGATACACTGGCCAGCGTTGCGACATATTCGTAGATTGGTGTGCCGACAAGCCATGCGAAAACGGCGCCACTTGCGTGCAACAGAAGAACAAATACCACTGCAATTGCTCGCCAGGTTGGACGGGTAAGGTCTGCGACGTGGAGATGGTCTCCTGCAAGGACGCCGCAATTCGGAAGAATGTCCCTGAAAACTCCTTGTGTAATAATGGAACCTGCGAAGACATTGGCAACAGCCATCGCTGCCACTGCTTGGAAGGCTACACCGGCTCTTACTGTCAAGAGGAGATAAACGAGTGCGACTCGGCGCCATGTCAGAATGGCGCAACATGTAAGGACCTCGTGGGCTCCTACCAGTGTCAATGCACCAAAGGTTTCCAGGGTCAGAACTGCGAACTCAATGTGGACGACTGTCGAGCTAATCCATGCCAAAATGGTGGCACATGTCACGACCTGATCAACGACTTTAGTTGCTCCTGCCCACCAGGCACTGTCGGGATCCTCTGCGAGATAAACCCGGATGATTGCGTTCCTGGCGCCTGCCACAACAATGGCACCTGCACGGATAAAGTTGCTGGGTTTGAGTGCAAGTGCCCGCCGGGCTTTGTTGGCCCTCGTTGCGAGGGAGACATCAACGAGTGCCTCTCCAATCCTTGCGTCGCCCCGGGTACTCAGGACTGCGTTCAACTTGTCAATAATTACCACTGCAACTGCAAACCCGGTTACATGGGCCGACATTGCGAGGTCAAGGTCAACTTCTGCGACAGTTCACCCTGTCAAAATGGCGGAGTGTGCACGGCCAAGCAAGCGGGTCACACTTGCCTCTGCCCAAGTGATTACTACGGTCATAATTGTGAATTTGCGGGCTCTTATTGTGACACTGAGCCCTGCCTTCATGGAGGAACTTGCGGAGTGGCTGCTACGGAGATGGGGTACAAGTGCTACTGCCCACCGGGCACTTCAGGCACTCACTGTGAGATTGATATCAAGGACGAGTGTGTGAGCAACCCCTGCCAGCAGTCGGACGCCATCTGTCAGGATCTGGTTGGCGACTACGCCTGCTCCTGTCCCCCAAAATGGACCGGCAAGAACTGCGAGATCTACGATAGGAATGGACGCGGTGGAATATTCGGAAGACCCGCAAATATAATCCATCAAAGAGGGGAAATAGAGCAGGATTTAGAACGCGAACGGAAAAAATGTATAGAGAACCGGTGCGAGGAGAAGTCTGGTAACCGTCGGTGTGACGAGGAGTGCAATAAGTATGCCTGTGACTTCGACGGTAACGACTGCTCCCTGGGGATCAATCCCTGGAGCAACTGCACAGCTAGGATTAGGTGTTGGGATGTCTTCATGAATGGCGTTTGCGACGAAGAATGCAACAATGCTCAGTGTCTCTTTGATGGACGCGACTGCGAGAAAAAACTTGAGAGATGCAATCCCATCTACGACGCCTACTGTGGCAAGCATTATGCAAATGGTCATTGTGATTACGGTTGCAATAACGAGGAGTGTAACTGGGATGGAATGGACTGCGAAAGAAAACCCCCAGCACTGGCAGACGGTGCCATCAGTTTCAGGATCCGAATGGACATGGCGACATTCCGCGACAATGTCGTCGCCTTCTTGAGACTAATGGGTCATGATTTGCGTACCACCCTGAGACTTAAGCAGGATGAACTTGGAAATGACATGATCTATCCCTGGAAGGGTGCATGGGACCAATCTAAACCCTCGAGCTTCTTCGGTAGACCCCAGACCTACGACAGTCGAACTGGAGTTCTTGTTTACCTCGAAATAGACAATAGAAAGTGTGCAGTAACACCTGGCGCCATTTGCTTCCCATCGGCAACAGAGGCCGCTGATTTTCTCGCAGCCACTGCCTCAAAGCATACTCTCTCTGGGGACTTTCCTATAGAAGAGGTTCGAGGAGTGGTGGGCACCCCAGACTATCCAGACTCTCCAACGAATTATAAATACGTATTCATAGGAGTTGTCATTGTAATCCTGGGAGGAATGTTGGTTGGAGTTTTGGTGACAGCTCAGCGGAAACGAGCTGTCGGCGTCACGTGGTTCCCAGATGGTTTCTTGAGGACAACAGGAGGCAGTGGTAGGGGCAGACGTCAGAGGGCCATCAATAAGACCCCAAGAAGAGTTCCAGACGGCCAGGAGATGAGGAATCTGAAGAATCAGGGTTCTGTCAATTGCATGGACCTTGACGTTGGCAATGGAAGGGTGCAGTGGTCCGACGACGAATCCGATCTGCCGCCGTCGAAAAGAATGAGGGCTATTGAACCGGGCTATGCCAGCGATCATACAGCAGTTACAGACTACGAAGAAACTGAACCGAGGATGTGGACTCAGCAGCATCTGGACGCAGCTGAGATCAGGCGACCAGAGGCAGGAGTTCTGACGCCGCCGAGCCTTGAGCACGGTCAGGATATTGACGCCAGAGGTCCCTGCGGGATGACTCCGTTGATGGTAGCAGCGGTCAGAGGAGGGGGTCTCGATACTGGAGAGGAGGAGGATGAGTCCGATGGTACAGCTGCTGTGATTTCGGATCTGGTGGCCCAGGGGGCGGATCTGAACGCAACGACGGAGAAGAGTGGAGAAACCAGTCTTCATCTGGCTGCTCGCTACGCAAGAGCGGACGCTGCAAAGAGGCTTCTGGATGCAGGAGCCGAAGCCAATTCTCAAGACAACACCGGGAGAACTCCCTTGCACTCGGCAGTAGCTGCAGACGCAATGGGAGTCTTCCAGATACTCTTGAGGAATCGTGCCACAAATTTGAATGCTAGAATGCACGATGGCACGACTCCCCTGATCTTAGCAGCCAGACTGGCTACCGAGGGAATGGTGGAGGATTTGATTAATGCCGATGCCGACATCAATGCCGCTGACAACAGCGGCAAGACAGCCCTCCACTGGGCGTCAGCCGTCAACAATGTCGATGCTGTCAACATTCTGCTTGTTCACGGAGCAAACAGAGACGCACAAGACGACAAGGACGAGACTCCACTGTTTCTAGCAGCTAGGGAGGGGTCCTTCGAGGCCTGCAAAGCACTACTAGACACTTTCGCCAACAGAGAGATAACAGATCATATGGACAGACTACCCAGGGATGTCGCCTCCGAGCGTCTCCACCATGACATAGTGAGGCTCCTTGATGAGCACGTGCCCAGATCCCCTCAGATGGTATCAGTAATACCAAATGGCCCTCTCATGGGTTCCCCAAATCACCCCCAATTGATAACACCCCCAACTGTGATCGGTTCAGCCCCAAAACACACAAAAGCCAAGAAACGCCCAAAAGCATCGGGCCCCTGCAATCCAAACAGTCCCGAGTCAGAGGGGGCTGTGGCTGTAAGGCGAAAAGGTTCGGTGAAAAAATTACCAACAAAACGCGGTGCACAGCCCCCAAACCAGGAGATCCCTCAGGGAGCGGAGGGAGCAGAGGGCAATTTACCGAGTCCCTACGACAGCGCAAGTCTGTACAGCAATGCGCTCCCATTAGTAGGGCACACAACGACAAAACAACCACCGGCTTACGAGGACTGCATAAAGGGTCAGGGGATCCAGGGTCTTCAGCAGTTGGGACTGGACACATTCACGGCGAACTACGGTCTCGGGAATTTTCATGACCAATTGCTGACTCCACATCAGAGGCAGGGACAGGGAATGGTTAATACACTGTCACCCCCTTATAGTAATCAGAGCCCTCCGCACTCGGTCCAGTCGAATATGACGCTATCACCTCAAGCGAGCTACATGGGCTCACCTTCGCCTGCCAAGAGTAGACCATCCCTGCCAACATCGCCGACGCATATTGCGGCTATGAGGCAGGCGACGCATCAGAAGCACGGGGGTATGCCACCGGTGGGATTTGATTTTGATAATCTTCCTTACTCGAGTGGACAGCAGCAGATGCAGGCCCTGCAGCAGGGCCAGATGCAGCAGCCTCAAGGGAGTGGACAGGGGTACTATCAGTATCTGACGCCACCCTCGCATCATTCCGGCCCTGATGTCACTCCTCAGCACCTGATGCAGGCACCTGAGAGCTTCCCTACACCCTCGCCCGACAGCCCCGGGCACTGGTCGTCTAGCTCGCCACATTCGAATAGCGATTGGTCTGAGTGCATGGCTTCACCCAATGCGTATGGCACTGGGGGACAGCACCAAAGTAGTAAAGGGTCAGAGGCTATTTACATTTGAGGGGTTGTTGAGGGAATAGAGAAGGAATATGTTTTTTATGTGGGAGCCTGATAAGTCAGCCAACTTTATTTTTTTTCATCTCGTTTTTTAATTGAGCCAATAGAAATTAAATGCTTATGATTTTCCGTTTTTTTCCTCAAATATTCAATACTCCTTTGCGAAAACTTTGCACATATTGAACAATATTTTATTTTATTATTTATTGTGGTAAATGGAAGTCTCCAAACATTCAAATATTTCAAATAACATCCTAAAATTGTTTTGATTGTTCGATTTTTGTTCTTCAAATTTAATTTTCTACGTAAGAGTCAATTGCAAATAAATTCGTTTCCATACACCAGACTTAGAAAATGGGATTAGTTTAAAGGATTGATGGCTGATTTATCATGAAATGTTTCCACATATCAATGTTTCTTTTTTACAAAGACTTTTTATGTTGAATTAGAGACACTTCGACGTACTCGGTTATTGGGGAGTAGTGGACGTAACACAGTTAAGATATTATATTTTTTATAGTGAACGAGCATTCGGGGGGTTTTATACACCATTTTTGGGGGGGAATAGCTCAATATGAGAGGTGCCTTCGACTTGCCACGAGTGCAACACCTTTTTCTAGAATTTTTTTGACGAGTGTAGCCACTGGGAATGACAGCAGCCTAACTGACATTGTAAATATTCAATGGAGAGCGATTTAGATTACGTGTAATTTCTATTTAATGTAGGTATAGCACGATCGTGTGTCTCTGAGACAATTTAAGGGATCGTTTGAATATTCTAATCACCACTGCCGAGTATTTCTTATGATACTGATGATAATAATTTTCAAATACTCGAGGGAGAGTGGATTGTGCCTTTGAATTTATTTAGGTGATAGGGGGTGCACGGGACTTGGGGGGTTGACGGAGAATTGGAGGGGTTTCTCGATGAATGTTCCATACAGACATTCCAATTCGTTTTATACAATGTAGAGAAAAATTGAATTCACGGATAGTTGATGAGAAATTTTTGAAGAAGAGACAGAGAGTGAGCTTCAGAACAGAAATAATATTTCAGGAAAGATTTCACTGGATTCAAAATTTTTAGCCAAGTAATTTTTTAACAAAAATGGTTATGGCAATTAACTTACACCATTGACCAATTAATTTTTTGTTAATTCACTTGAAATTTCTTGACGAATTGAAATTGATTTTTTTGCTAGATTTTTCCAAAAAATTTAGAAGTATTATTGACGTAATTCCTTGAAATTTTAGACTTCAGTAAAAATTCTATGGAATTCCATTTTTTTTAGCAACGAGAAGACAAACATTCCACAAGTTATTGCCAGATTACCTTGAATTCCCAATTAATTGAATATTCTAAATACATTTCTCCAAAACTGACAAACTCCACTGAAATTTTCTCAGAAAACATTGAATCTTTAATTCCAAAAAATGTCAAACAAGTGTCCACGAAATTCCAACAAATGAAAAAATTCCAAATCTTCTAAAAGTAGTGCTAGGTAATAAAATAAATACAAATACTCCCCTTCTAATACCTATAAACATCTTAAATTCCTTCTTAAGATAAGTAAAACGTCGACGAGACCCTTTCAATCCCCTGACGCGCTCACCCCAACCTCGAGTTCAAGTTACGAAGTAAAAAAAAGAACTTGTAACACTCGATAAAAAAAATGAAAAGTGGTGTCTTCGCATAATTAATCACTTTACATAGAATTGTTGCGAGAGAAAAGGTTTTATCGACGGATACAAATCGACTCGCGTCTGCAATACTAGGATTTTCGACGGAGCTAACGACCGATTGAGAATGATCAATCGAATTTCACCGACAAATGCAATGGCTAAATGTTTAATTTGTAAATATTCCTTTGTCTACTAGCGCAGTTGTCGAGTATTGCTTTATCATCTTTTCTCTCGATTTTTGTACAAACTGTTTTTACATATGTTTTTTTTACACCGATATAGGCTAGCGATATATCTATTCTCCTGATAAATGGAAATAAATCATATTTTTTTTCGTAATCATTTGAACGAATATCCGAATAACCATGTTTATCGATTTATATTAAATTACAAAATGTTTAATGATATATCGTGTGATTTTCTGTTGCATTAAGGATACTAGAAATTATTTTGTATATTGTTCTTAATGCAATAATTGGTTACACAGCGGTGTGCTGGAGATCTCTGAATAAAGAAAAAGAAAGAAAGAAGAAAAATATATTCTGTCATAAATAAAATTCACTTCAGCTCGTTCAGTTAATGAATCATAAAAGACTGTGAACAATCAATGAAATAAGGAACGCGAGTTCCTCACCTCCCCAGTGACTAATGAATAATAGTCTGTATTCCGAAATGAGGCCTTACACACGTGAGATTAATTAATACGTATTTTACTTACGTGCAGTGACGAATAAATTTGTGAAAAATCAATGACAATAAATTATGCTCTCTGACGCACCTTCACTCTGTGTTAAATAAAATTAAATAAATAGAGAAACTAGGATTAAGGTATGGAGTAGTTTATGGTTAATGAATTAAATTAGAGAAGAAACTTGGATTATGATAGAATTTGTTATTCCTTGTAACTTGTAAAAAGTACTGAGTTTTATTAGTATAAAACTACACGATTAAGAAGAACTAAAGATATGTTTGAACCTATCTTCTTCCCCCTTTCCCACAATTGTATTTCCCATATTTTTATAAATAAGTTATGTCTTTTAAACAGATGTAATAATAAAGATAGTCTAACATTCATGATAAATATTCACTTGTTGTTTTTTCTGTCCTCATTAAGTAGACAAAAATTCAGACAATTTCCTTTAATTATTTTCGACAACCAGTGAGCAATTAAACTCGGGACAAATAAAAAATAATACAGACTCTGTTTATCGGTCTCTTTCACCAGGAAACAGGACAAAATAGGAGAAGGATATTCAATAACAAACGACAATGTAAAATTTGGAATGATAGCCTTTTTGTTGCATTTATTATCATTCAAAAACTCGTACGTATACTTTACAGTCATCACACCAATCATCGTAATAATTATAAATCTTACTATCTCGTTACTTCATGTTTATTCCATACATTATGATAAAAAGATTCATAGCAATATGTAAGTATGCCAAAAAGAAAAACAATCTTGGTAGCGTTTCGTGTCACCCTCCCTTTATCAGTATTGTAATAAATTGAAATGTCTGAGAGTACATTAAAAACTGATAACATAAACATCATTCTACATTTATCGCCCACCCCTTACTCCAACTAAAAAAAAAAAACAAAAGCGCATTCACCCCTCCAAATCGCAGATCACTGACATTCATCACACATTCGCTCATGAATTCTCCAACAGGCGAATGATAATCAATTAATCGTAATAATTAACGATGATATATTTACACGTGAATGACGATAGCGCGTTGCAGCCAACGAGTCGCCACTATTTCTCGAACAACCCCCAATTTCTCTAGAGAGGAATGATATCAATTTACCTAATTACGAATAAAACAATCGATGATAATGACCGAATGAGACAATGAACTCGACACGAATGAAAAATGATAAAGGATCTATTTATCAGTCTCTTTTGCCCAAGCTGAACAGAACAACATCGAAGATAAGAAGCAGACGGGGCCTGATGGGCCCCCACCAAGTACCCCGGGGCCCCTCCCCCTTCCACAAAAAAAATAATATTTAAAAAGTTTCTTATCCCTTAACTATGAGTAAAAATGATTCCGCATTCAGCTGTATAAACATAAAATTCACCATTCACTCATTACACTCTCAGCCATTCCTCACGTATTCTCACAGTGGACCATTTTTATTTCATCTTTACATTAATCGTAGATCACATCACATTAAGAGGGAAATTATCAATACACGGGAGTTAATTAATTAATCCCCCAATCGTGGATTAACAACATTCTCCGCGGCTGATGAATCGATATTTTTTTTTTGGCAAGCCAAATAATTTCGACAAGACGTACGACAAATTGCCGATGGGGATGAGAAATATATTTCGTAATGTAAGTATATTTTACCATAAATTAAACAATATCGATATCAATGACGATTCATACAGCACAAAAAGTTTTATTGAACGATGATTATGTAACACATTGACCATTTCAATAGTTTTTTGGAATATTTTCGGTGGGCGTTTTGGGGAGTCCAACGGCGCAGACGTGTCCACTGGAAGCGCTTGAGCCATAGTTTTTTTTCTTTCTTTAAAACAATTCATTCTCGCACGCAATGACTCTCACAAACACGTACCCAGTAACTTCCATTAATCTAACATATTGATTTCAATAAAAATTGGAAATATTTACATACGATACTGGCAGTAATTTCCTCCTAATTTCAATTTAATATATCTTTTGGGTATCAGTTTTGTCGTCATGATAAAGTTCGCCTCGCTAATTGAAATGCCACACAAATAATACCGTAATTAATCTACGATAACACGTGTCTAACGAGGGCTAGAAAATAATAAAATCTTAACGATTTGCTTGAATAGTTCAATACGAACAGTTTATTCGTGCGATAATTCTCACGTGAGGTGAGAATTTTACTTTTTTTTCTTTCAGAACACAAACGAGATTCCTTTGTGTTGTAACAAAGGGTAACGTAAAGTAATAGCAAAGCAGTATTTAAATATTGCTTTTAAATTATAAATTAGGAGTTTGGCAGTGTTCATTTCTTGTTGTCGTTTCGAGTATCACCTAAATGCTCTAGGAAAATCGACTGAACGATTTAATACAAATGTCAAGATGTCCAATGTCTTTAAATACTTTGTTTTTTTGTTATCATAGTTACATGATAAACAAAATTATTGTTCACTCGTGGATTTCTAGTCATGAATAGAATTTTTCATCGTAACAAAATGGGATTTGCATAGTTTGCATTTAGAAATCTTTGTTAATTCTCTAATAAGCTCTTGTTAACAACAAATTGATTGGGCTCAATCATCAGGTGAATAATTTCGTTATTTTGGCTTCTGCAATGTGAGTGAAGCACAAAATGTATTCCAAGAGGAGGCTTCATCTGCGCAATTCAACGATTAAATTTAGTGAAAGTAAGTATCGTCCATCTATTCTGTTTGAAATGATTTTGAGACTGATAAGTATTTTTTTTTATATTGAGTTTCGTTAGTCTTGTGAGCAATGCCACAGCCGCTTCTCCTGAGGCAATTACCTACTCAAATATTTTCATTTTTTGTTGTTCGATCATGAATTTATGATAACAAAGAAAAATCTTCTTGTAATTAACTGCAATTCGAATAGAAATTATGCAATTATATTTTCCAGTGAATCCTTAGAGGACATTTTCTATATTAATTGCATGAAGTAATCCCTCAGGAGAAGAAACTGCAGAACAACTACATCTAATAATATTTCACTTTGTCATATTGCCATTGGAAAAATAAATTTAGCAGGAAAAATTCTGCTCTTGTATCAATAAATCTTGTGGCTAAATCATCCAAAAATATCTCCAATATCGTCGAGGAACCAGTATCACTGGATCAATCGTAACTTTCTTGTTTCTATTATCGACTTTTAAAAGGAAAAAGTAATAAATTGTTGAACCTTCGGAATTGTTCGATGATGTTCCAGCTGTGAGTTCAATATTATCATTGTTTTGCCACAGAAAATATTAACGTACACGCGGTACACATTCACTGACGTCATCTGACAATCGTATTCCTAATATTATATTTACAATTGATACGAATCAGCAAACGTGGACGGCGTTTTCTCGTCTAAAAAATAATTTCTACTTTTTTAATAGAGATTATTTTTCACTTTTTCTAGGGCTGGAGGTGGGCGGCAGATGAGAACGCGTTAGAGAGGATGTAAATTGGGACATAATTTTCTGATTTTCAATAGAAAATAATTTTCTATGGCAATTCTATTTGCATGCTTGATGTTGTTAAGAAGTGCTTGAATGCAAAAAAAAAAATCTGTTTCCAAATCGTTAGAGATAATTGTGAAAATAATTAACTCAATGGGGCATTCATGGAGACCACGAAACTCATAATCTCACAATTCTCTAACAACTAGGGCAAACAATCCAATACTTCATACCCAAATCATCCTTTAAGGCTGTACTTTCCCCATTGTCATTTCTAAACCCGGCCACTCCCCCCTCCCAAAAATCCGGCAGTGCAAAATACCCCCCTGAGTCCCCCCTGAATAATAATAGTAAACATTACCGTTATGTTTTAGGCCCATCCCACTCAATGAGATACTGTAGCTGTCCCTCAGGACCGACTCTCTTAGCCCTGACGACGAACTTCTCGCCGGAGGCAATTCTGTTGGCAGCGCCAAAATAAATGTTAACAGAGGACTTCAGATCGTCCATGGAGATATCGGGGGCATTTTGCTTAACCGGCGAGCACTTTGGTGACGTTGGAGGATTTCTCTTGCTCTGGACAACACCAACATCGGGTGGTAAGAGTTTTTCATTGCTCTGTCTCTGCCTCAATCTTCTTCCATTGAGTGCATAATCAACGCAATTGGCTATTTGGCTGTTGGTGCTGGTGGAGGATGTGTTGAATGAACTTCTGAGGTTTCTCACAAAGTCACCTTTAACCTCGTTGCTTCGAGCAGGCAAAATGGCGGCTGTTTTGCTGGCTGTCGTCTGGAACTGCTGCTGCTGCTGCTGGGGCTGTTGCGGGGGCTGTTGCTGCTGGGGTGGCCGACCCCTGCGATGCTGTCTCCTTCTCTTGACCTGTCCGTTTCTATCGATAATTATGTCCTTCTCGGATAATTGACGCTTCGCTGGCCTCACTATTGGCGGCTGTGATATCACTGGAGTGAGGGGCAGAGGGAGGGTGATGGGGGGCTGGGTGTAGGGGAGAGGAGTGCTCGAGGTGCTCTGGACAGGGGTGCCAAGGAGTTCGCTCAGGTTTCGGAAGGGATTGTTCTTGCCCTCGAAGTCTTTTGGAGGGGGAATGAAGGAGTCGAGGGTGCCTCGAGAGCTCGTCTCATCGCCACTGGTATCAGCTGGAGTCGATGGAGGCAATGGATGCATCAGGTCCACTGAACTGGGGACCGACAGCTCCGACATTGCGGAAGTCGTCGCTGGGGGCGTCGGCGGACCCGAGACCGAGGTTGGCGGGGTTGGAGGCAGCTCTGACACTTCGGGAGATCGCGTTTTACTCTGTTTTGGGGAAAATTGTCAATAGTACATTGAACTTCTGAATTACCTCAAGAAATAATTCATTCAATCGATATTAAGCAATATTCTATAGGTAATTATAGGTAATTAGCAATATTCTATAGGTAATTATAGGTTGACGTTCATTTTTTTTAGGATTTGCTGTTCATACGATGTCAGCGTTTTTTAGAATGAATGAAAATTCTCATATTTCAATAAGATTTTTCCTCGTAAATCAAAAATACTGCAATAAAACGCGGTTAAATAATTAAAATACCACGAATTTGGTATCGAATTTTGAAAGCAGGTAATGTTGGTGGGTTTATTGACACCAGAGTCAGCAGTTTTCCACCATCGAATAACAGATTTCAATCCCTGTCACTCCTGTATTTCAATTGATTTCACTTTCAAAGATATTGAAGTAAGCACGGTCATATTATGCTGATTCAAATGCTATTCCTGAATAAATATTCGCCCGATGAACTTCGTTCTGGTCTTTATGAAGCCAAAGATATGTTCAGTACTATTTCCCTCTCAATTGTTTTTTTGTCTCAACGGGGAAAAACAAACCAAGAGAAAAGAACAATTGAAAGTATGAAATCAAACGTATTATTTCAATTGTTAAAATTATTAAAATTAAAATTAGGATGGAGAGATATTAATACCTTAGCAATAGCATTTTTTAGGAGCTTTCTCGCTTTTCTGTATCTCGCCTCCCTCACTCCCTGCGCCTTGGCAGTATCAACACAGCCTTTTTCCCGTTTCTTGTGTTTCCTCAGCATTCTTTCACGAGAACTGCCAAGTGCCATCAATCTCCTTCGTCGTTGCAAACTTAATTTTGGAAAGGGGAACGACTTTTTAACAAATCCACCACCACTGTACCTAGCATCAAAATATTTTTGGTGGTGAGAGTGAGTGGCTCGTTTACGTATTTTCCTCGTGATTTTGAATCAGAGTTAAAAATTAAGGCAATCCAAGAGACATCTACAGTTTTCATTCGTCACACTGGACGTTGTTAAAAATCAACTTATTTCAATTTAATTCGGATTTTTAATTTTCTCGGGAAAATATTAATTTAATAAATATTCAATTGTATTCAATTTGATTCTATTATGGAATGAATTTATGTGGTTTGAATATAGACAATTTTGGGAGAAGTTCGAAGAAATAATTTCTGGAGTTCAGGACTTATCGGTTATCATGAACAGACACATTAGACTTTGGTGACGAAGATTGTTTAAAACTTCCAATTCATCTGTCGTCATAAAAAAATCGTCAATAGAAACCTTCCACTCACTTCTAAACTAGTATTTAAATGCTCTAGCCATTATCTAACGATTCAAAATGACCTATCAGGTCGCATTATCAAAATCAGGAGTTCAGCAAAAAAAAATTTATACTCTGCAACGTAAATTCTCAGTAAACTCCTCATGAAACAAAATGAAATTATTCAAACTCCTAAACCATTCCAAATACAATTAAAAACCTAGTGAATCCAAAAAACCATTTCCCTCTTATAAAATTTAAAAATCTATCAATTGTAAAAAAAACCGCTGCCAAGAGGGAGACTCCACATTTTCCACGTACTAAATGATTTTGATAGTTATTTTACTAAGAAAAAATTTGTTTGCATTGCCAGAAGATACTTTAAAATAATGGGAGGCTCTCTTTAATACGCAATTCACAAATTTGACAATTCAAAATAATCGAATACATCAAATTAAATGTCGATCAGGCATTACAGAAAAATAATAAACTGTGGAAGCACTTGGACGCCCTGCCCAAAAAAAAAAAGAGTACGAAGCCAAACGAACCTGTCACGCAGTGACTGAGCGGTTGTTTCCTTGGGATTGTGGCTTGGACACCTGCTCTGATCAGCTTCAGTGCTTTGGAACACAGTACCTCGCATCACTACGTCCGAAGGATTCACCGAGATCTCAACATTCTCAGGACTCTGCTTAATAAGACTTGGTGGCTTTGTACTTTCTGGTATTGTTATCGAACTAAAACAAAATATTCCAATAAAACATTACAATTCCTGAATTACGAGACAAATCAGTAACGACTCCAATCGATTAAATCCATTTCCCTTCAATTCTCCCCAATGCATTGTACAAAAAGTGAAGAAACAGTCCAGGTTATGGCTTCATTTCCCCTGAATTTCGTGAGACATGGTGAAATAACAAAAGCATCTAAACTATTCTTACAAAATTAAGTATTTCGTTTATTTTAAATTTTTCATTCGGTGTCAAAATGAATTATCAAAAAAAGCGCTTTACTTTTTGGTTTTGGAAAAGAAAGGTCTACAACATAAAAATACACAAACAGCACATTTAGGAGAAAATTTAGAATTGCATGCAAATAATAAGCGTACATCTACCTATTTTAATTCGTCCAAAGTATAAATTAAGAATGTCACTATAATCTAAGGGATATAACAATGCACAGATCTAATAATACATCAATCATTCTCAAAAATATTGTCAAAACACACTCTGGATCTACTCTAAAGGAAGTTTATGCATTTTGCTTAGGTCTAGGGTTGCTCTAGGACATGTGAATTCGCCTTCAAACTTTATCAATAATCATTATTTTTAAAGTCACCTTTCGGGTGGTAGAAGGTACTGCAGTCTTTTATTCCCACCCCAGCATCTCCTCAAAACAGAATCATCAACGACACCGCTTGATGGTAGATTAACAACTGGACATGGCGGGGGTAATCTCACTCTCAGACCCCATATCGTTGTACGTTTCTTTATTTCACGACCGCATTTGAATCTATTTCTGTTGTTGCAGAGAATTTGGAGGATTGACTCACGACGTGTTGCTGCATTTGCTTCGAGAATCTAAAAAAAAATCCACAATCATTATTTTTTATTTAAAAATCAATTAAAATTGATGATGACAAAATTTAACATTTTGAATCTTCAACGTTTCAAAAAATCTGAGTATCCACTCAAATGAAGGAATTGAGATAAATGTTAATGGAGTGAATCATGTGGAATCCAATATTATTTCTGCCTATTAATTAAAAAATTCTGTACTCATAGATTTTAACACTCAAATTATCTGGATCCGATTTTTCACTCACATTAGGAGGTAGTTGCAGTGAATTCCAGTTCTCCATGGCATAAGGTATGATAACCGTATCTAGATCGTAATATTTCTTTGCATTATAAACAGTCAGATTGTACAGCATCAGGTGCACCAGATCCACCCACTTCAACTCGAGTCGACGAACGAATTCGTTTCCATAATTGCAGGTTGAACAGACAAATACGTAGAACCTTGAATGAGAACAGTGCAATTGAGTGAAAACTTGCATGAATTATTGAATTTTTGTTGGACTTATTTATCGCCATTCGACTGACCTGTCCCCACTGTAGAGTGGATGAGTGAGACAGCTGACGCACTTTTCATGAAACCACATCTTACATCTGGCACATTGAAGCATCTGCGTGTACCATTCGCCATTCAATCCACAATAGCAATAAATTTGTTCCGCGTTTACTCTGTGATGGGCGTCCCATGTCAACATTTCCGGCTAAATAAAAGTATAAATTAAAAAGACTCAGTAACAGACTTTCCGAGACGTTGTCAAGATCATCAAAATTGGCGGAGGTGGAATTCCCCCTATTTTTTTATATTTAGGGTGTATTTTTCCCTTGTCAAAGTAAGATCTGATTCATTATCGTACTTCATTTAATTACTATATTATTCAATTATCCTACTCACGTCATAAGGTAATTTAGTCAAATCCTGAGGTGGTGGTTCCGGTTGATCCCTTCCACTGCAGACTTTCCTGATATTGGCCTTGATCATTGAATTCTTGGGATCCCCAGACTCCCTCACCCTCGGCTGGCAATCCACACATCTCTTGCACATCCAGTGTGAGTCCGGTGATGCCTCCTCCTTGGACACGTGTGGCTGATGACAGAGCTGATGATAACCCCTGCCACACTTGTCGCAAACGACAATATCATTGTCACTCTTTGGCTGTGATTTTTTACACAGTACACACATAACATCCGAATCTGGCATAGCGAGTTTAGTGAGCTCCTTGGCTGTTGACCATGCCGAGGTGTTATCGAGAAACTTGACCAGACATCTTTCGCGCAATAAGTCAACCTCGACAATTGTCCCAAGATAGAATTTTCCATCTTTGTGCTGGAGCAGGACATCTTCACCGTGGGAGAAACCAAGGCGTTGTTCCCTGGTGGTACTATCCGGGGCTGCCGGACTCTCCTCTGGCTCAGACATCTTTCTGCCCTACTGCTGGACAGAATTCATAAATTTTGAGGTGGTAGTTGGAAAAAGTGAATTCATTGGACAGTCTTTGATGGTCACAATCGAATGATGAATTCATTAATTCATCCGTTCAGTTCAGGTTAGACCTCTCTAGAATTCTGATTTTACCTCTAACTATTGATTTTCTTAAATTGAATTACCCCATCGATCGATTAATGAAGTGATCGAGTCGATACAGATGAATAATCCTAGGGGAACATAGAATTCTATAGGTTGCGTTGCCCTTTAACGTAGCTCGACAGCTGACAACAGTATCATCTAAACTGGACTATAGATTGATGTGTGCAGTCGTTAAATTTTCGAGCTCAATAGGGTAAGAAAAATTGTAACTATTATTCAACAATCTAAATAGAATTGTATTTTCCAATTATTAATAACCCATTCAAGTATTTAATCATGAAATTATCTGGAGGGCCCAATAAATAGCTAGCAAAATATCCAAATGTATTTGGGTTTTCAATTTAATTTCCAAAAAAAATTCTCGCTACAATTGAACTCCGGAGGCACTCATATTGACGTTGACATATTTATTAACCAGAGAATGTTGATAAATTCCCTCTTGGAAAGAATAAAAATTCTCAATAAATGAAAAAGATAAAGCAAAGAACACAGTCCCCTACTAATTGCGAGTCGCCATATCATGGTATTGGAATTTACAACTGTTAGATGCATCTCGTATGATATCATACATTCCACAACAACAAATATGACAACACGACGATTGAAAAAAATGGCCATAAAAAATCCTTGACCTTCTCAAGAGAACACAATATAAACAATAAAAGAAATGAAGTAAAAATGAGGAAAAGGATTCCCAAATGGAGATGAATTCCCTTGGAATTCGGGATCCACTGGATCCCAAAATTCTCAAAAGCCACGACCTCTAGAACACCTGTTAATTTTCCTGATAAAAGACTTAGAGGCCCTCTCCGCTGATTAAAAAAAAACAAAAGCCCAATTGCAAGCGACTCCCCCAACAAATTCTCCTCCTACCAGACCGACATGTCCACTTCATAACAAAAAAAAAAGATGCCATTACCCTCCATTACCAAAACCTTTCCTCACACGAATCCCAACGCCCTCGGCCCTCTCGGGACCTCATCCCAGGCCCTCATAATCTCCCAAGGACCCAATAATTCTCAAAACCCTCGACCCCCGAAAAATCGTGGAGGCTGCGCCCATATGATCGGCATCTCATTAAAAACCAGTTCGCACTCTGCGAACGGGAGCACTGGAGGTGCCGATGGACTCCCCTCCTCCTTGCAAACAGTCCCAAACAAAGTGAAATTAAAAGCCTGAGTCTCAAAAATCCCCTGAAAGGCCCAAAAAAGTAAGGAAAATGTCAGTTTGCGGGAAATTCCAAGGCCTCGAAGCAACGAATGGGAAATTAGAGGAGCAATCGACAAGAGCCCAGACGACAATGCGAAAAATATTTGCACCCTCGAGCAATGATTTGCCCTTCTCTGGTGGCGTTGGAGCCCAATTAACCCCGGGGGATGATGAAGCCCGGAAAAAGTGGAGTAACAAATGATTTGAGGACGTACCTTGGCTTTTTCGCCCACTGAATCAGTCTCGATTGTTATCCTCCATCCTTCCTTGATTTTCTCGTCGGCCATTCGCAACGACCACGCACAGAGCCCCGCCACGGCTCTCCCCAGAACACTCACACACGGATACACATGCAGTTTGATGCATAAAAAATAGGGCGGCAAGGGCTCTTCTCCGAGGGACAATAACTCCAGAATTTACCTATTTAGACAGATAGAAGGGTCTTTGAGGGCTTTGGGAGGTTCTCGGCGAGCGTTGAGCGACCGGAGAGAGCTGCAGAGACTCTTGACAGGAGGTTATGCCCGCGAGTACTCAGGGACAGTCAGGAATTCGAATGACGGCGGTCGCCATCTTTATTCAACTCTGCTGCTCTGATTGGGTGGATCGTCCCCTCCCGGAAGCTCTCGGCATCAGCACAACTTCTGGTTTTCGAATTTAAATGTGTGTCCTTAGCCCAGGAAATGGTCTGACCCCCGGATGGAGGGATTTTCGGGCGAAATGTCTCTCGAAAACTTCCCAGACACTTGGTAAAAAAGGGCATTCAACGCCATTTCACATAATCTCCGTATCATTGCGGTAAAAAATCTATTTTTTCGTCCAAAAAGTAGTTCAATTTGTCCGGTGAGGGGAGTCTGGAGAGGCAGCAATTCCTTTTTATATTTTTAATTGTATCTAGAAAATGTCCACAATAAACAACACCACTTCTCCCTAGCCAAATCACGGTCGCATGACATCCTTTAATATGGCGACGATGAATTATGAGATTTAAAAAACACCTGTTTCAATTGGTACAGTCGCTAAACACTTCCGGGATCCAATTATCCTTTTGCAGAACATATTTTTCTATTTTTAATGGACTATTTCAAAGAAGTTAGACGCGACTAACTCGCCTCATCCAAAATTGCGTGACCGAGGTTATGAACTGACGCCAGACTAGGTTCCTCAGTTCTCCGAACGTATGTCGGATGGCGCCACTCATACCCCGGGGTTCTTCGAATAGAGAACTTAGGATTGTCGAACGAGCAGATCCGGAGTGTCCTAATCGAGCCCAGAGGCCCTAAAAAGAGAGAGAGACGAGAGGAAGCCCAAATCTTGTTTTTTTTTAAGGAAGAGGAGCCCTAGGAAGCCCTTTCTAACCGTCTCTGGCGGGCCTTAAAAATAGGTAATTCGTTTTTGTGGATTAGGATTTTTTGAAGGAATATCTCTGGGGAAAATAACAACTTCTTGGCTTTCACATCCGTCATAAAATGATGAAGTGTTTTAATATTGAGAAGACAATTAATTAATGACTCATTTTCAGAAATTGTATTTTTTCTCAAAATTACAATCCGCTGTTAATTTTCATAAATAATTGAACCACAATATCTATTCGAAGTCACATCACCAAGTCCACCTAAAGTCATAGAAAATTGTACAAGTGCATTAACAAATGGCATTTTCATTACAAAAATAGCTACAATAATACGAAACAAAAATTGCTCTAGTCGACATGATAATTATTCAATCCTATATTTCAGAATTTTTCATATAAAGACGAGAATGTGCTTCGAATGATCAAAGAAAAGATGAAATTACTACAAGTATTTATTAACCTGTTAATTGTTCAATTTTTCCCATAAACGATTTTTAATTTCTCAGTTTTTTAAATTCCCTATTGTATTCGAATGCGAACTCCGACTGTGACACCCGCGAAAAAACAATGAAATTTTTCCATCTAGAGCGAAATTAATTTTCGCAAATTCTATTTACTTCTCACGTTAATTTTCGTAATCCAGAAACTATTTTTAAGTATACATAATTAATCCAACCAACAAATCCATGTCAAGTCGCCATTCCCTAATCCTTTAAGACTCATAGAAAATTGTACGAGTGAATTAACAAATGACATTTTCATTACAAAAATAGCCACATAAATAGAGGAAAAAACACATCTTAATGACGAATGACTCAATGAACACACGGAGTCCTCGACGCAATTGGTCCAGGGTTTACTGAGGGCCCACAGAACTAGAACATTTTCTTTTTGACAGCAGTAAATCGCTCCATGTACTGGTCGTACCCCTCCAAGTGGGCTATTTGTTTGTTCTCAAAGAGATTCCCCTCAAGCGTAATATTCGATATCTTCGAGTCTTTCAGGATTCTCGGGGGTATCGCGTTCAGCTGGAGGCAGTTCTCCTCGAGTCTCAGGATTTTCAGTCTCGGACATTCCGCGATTTTCTCCGATAAAACTGACACCTGTAGATATTTCCTCATAGTTATTCAAACTTAGAAAATTAATTCCTGAATAGAAAAGTTCATTCATTAATTTGTTTATATTCCAATGTTTTTTTATTTTCAAATTGAAAATTCCGTAAAATACATTTTCTGCATTTTCTCTGTCAATTTCTATTCTCGTCGAATGAAATCCTGAATTTTTTAAATGACCAAATTATTCATTGATTGGAATAAAAATTGCGAATTTTAAATTCCTTTTTTGGAATTAATTATTCAATCCATGTACTTAATAAATTCCAGGAAATGAATTTTTAAAATGAATAAAGCCTGCTAATCATGGACAGGCTTTGGTGAAGGAAATGCTGACTCTGTTAACAATTAAATAATATTAAATTAATTATTCCCATTATGGAAAAATAATAATTCACCTGATTCTGATTAAGGTTCAGTTCCGTGACATGCAGTCCCGCCACCGCATCAGGAACAACCGTCAGCTTGTTCTTGGAGACATCCAACATCTCCAGGTGCTTCAGTCCCCCGAACACCAGAGGAAATTCCGTAATATGATTTTGGGAAAGATTGACATGCTTGAGGTGGGACAAGTTCGTCAGCGAGTCAGGCAGTTTGTTTATCAAATTGCAACTCGCATTCAGAACCTCCAGCTTCACCAGGAGCCCAATGGCATCTGGAAGGGTTCTCAGCTTGTTCTGGCTCAGATTCAACTGCTTCAGTAGCGTATAGATCCCTATCTCGTCCGGAATAACTTTGAACATATTTTGGGATAAGTCTAGGGTCCTCAGCACAGCCGCCAACATCTGAAGATTCGCCGGAAGTTCCAGCATCTTCCTCTGGGACAAATTTATAATCCCAGTCTTCTTCGCTGTTTCGTAATGCTGCTTTATCTTGGCGTTTCCCATTTTCATTTATTTTATTTATATTATATATTTATTATTATTTTTCACTCTCTATTATTTTATATTAGTTTGTACTATTGGTTTAATTCAAGATTAAATCGTCGACTCGACGGCTTCCTTCGAATTGAAATTTTCCCGCCGACAGTGGCTATACAAAGCCCATTGGTTGGATTTTTTTTAAAGGAAAAATAAGATTTGGTTATCTGGAGTGTGTGGACTGATTTGGTTTTAGAGGATCGACGAGAAGTTTCTCTTCATAATTGGATTTATTTTAATTTTATTAGATATTGTACTTGACAGGTTATTTTTGCTGGATGTCGCCACCTTCTCAAGGTCGACCCTCGCCAAAAATCCAGAAATTTGCTCAGTCGAAAGGGAGTTGATCCATTGGAATTGATTCCCGGCCAAAAACACGGGATGACAGTTTTTGAAAACGCGTGACGCTCAAATAATTTCCCCACTTTTGAGGGGCCTCACGTGATAGAGTCCCCGGAAAAATTATCACTTGATTTTTTGAGGGACAATTACGGGGGGAAAAAATTTTGACGAACTTCTGTCACTGAGTTGTGACACCCACTAATGCAATGTTGTTGACTGTTGTTCAGCTGAGGAGGGAACTAGATCAGGGACTGAAAACCTGACGGATCAGACGTTTTTCCGGCGACAAATGTCTCCAATTAGTGGCGGGTAATTTAAAATTTAAGATTTGTACCTACCTCCTCATGTCATATTTCTACTTACCCCAGATCTTCAACATGTATTTTTAAAAAATTCTGAGCTGGTGTAAAACATTTTTTTGATGAAAAATAATTTTTTTCTTACGCGAGGTCTGACAGAATTCGATTGCATTTGGGCCTTTTACGGCGTTTCCTATTATTTTTAAGTTCCATTGTTTGTAAGCATTTGGAAAATTTCTAAAATAATTAGAAAGCGTGTCAAACCTTGAGCATGAAATCCACGCAATTCATACCAGCCCGAAGTGTGAAGACACTCCTCAATTATTATTCTTCCTTAACTAATTATCGTTGTACTTAAGTTTCGCGCACTTTCATTATCTCCCCCATCTATCACCCTGCATAAATAATGGAAATTCCATTATGCAACAATTGAAACTCACTAACAAAAATTGCTAATGGCATTTCTGCATTCACAAAGGCTGGCGATAATTTCTCCCCGAATTAACGCAAATTCCGAGGAGCCTTAAGGCCCAGGTGTAAAAATTTGTCACCTCCAAATTGGCGGGATTGATTACGCAGCAAATAATTATCAAATTATCAGCAAACCTAATTTCCGACATGGAGAAATTATGCATGGATGTAGGAAATTATGTTTTCTTACGATTTAATAATTATTTTTTTTGTCATTACCCATGGCGATTTTCAGATTTTCAACTTTTACACCCGGCCCTTAAGGCCCGGGTGTAATAGTTCGTAACCTCGACCTCTCCGTGACTAATTACAGGAAAAATAATGATCAAATCATAAGCAAACCTAATTTCCGACGTCCCTGCCTGATTTCTGCAAGTCGGGAATTATGTCTGCTCGCCATTTGATCAGGATTTCACGTGCAATGAGTGACGGAGATTTCGAGGTGATAAATTATTACCCCCGGTCCTTAAGTACAATTACCATAGAAAAACGAAATTTGTCGTTCTAACTCCAGCAGAAAATGCAATTTTCTAAAGCTAATATTTTTTCTGCCTACATGGTCCGAAAGTGAGCATTCTAACCTCGCTTAACTCGGTTAAAAACGCTCACTTTCGTCCATTTCGGCAGAAAAATCGCATTCAACCCTCGGAAGGAAAATCAGACAAGCATTCTTCACGTGCTTACAACCCTCGCCTACAGCTCGGTCGTAATTTTTCGCGTGAGGACTTGTCTACTTTTCCTCCCTAGGTGAGAAATCTACCATTTCTTTGTCAAGTACTTTTAAAATTCGGGAAAATACCGGAAACAATATGGGAAAATTGTCACCGAGGTATCGCGCGCATGCGTCATTGCTCCCCTACTCCGCCAACCGAAATCTCTGCCCCCTCCCCGCGCCCCTAGAGTCGCCGATTCTCCAACTCGGGTGATTCCCGCGAGATGTCGGTGTGCGCCGCACGGCGCCTCAGCCCCGAAAGATGGTTGACAAACGAAAATGTAGCGGTGCACGTCGGGTTTACATTAGATTTAAATGGCATCTAGTGCGTAGTTTACAGAGTGGCCGGTTGAAAAAATGATGAGGTAGTGATATAAAACGTGCCTCCTCGGGTGTGCTGTGTTGTATTAACGAGTGGCAACATATTAAAACACGATGGCTGCCACACCGAAGTTGGAGAAGTACGCAGGTAAGGTTTTTTGTAATGGGTAGTCGGGAGTGGGTGCATTATCGGGATTCCAAAACCCCGAAATCCTCCATTCGTCCCCGATTTATGGGACGATTGGAGCCCCCCCCGGAGATGCTGGCACTCCAGTGGCCAGCGGGAGTCGATGATCTCGGGGGGTTCACGTCAGGATAAAGGGAGAAAACAATGGCAAAGATCTGGGTAATCTTATCTGTCGCATCTCTGCGTCTTATCTCGCGGAAGCGCCGCTGGGGGAGGCGAGGGACCTCCACCGGGCGCCAAACGTCAAAAGCATATGAGAGGGCATGCGGTGGCGCGTGTTTCGCGCCGGAACCACCCTCGATCTCCAATTTTCTCCCTAATATCAACCCCCGAAAATTATAATTGAAGTTCCCTGTACATTTTCGTGAATACTTTAACTGCATTTGAAGGATCTCCAATTGTTTCAGGAATTGTGAGCTCAGGGAAACGTTTGGGGAATTTTTTAATTTTCTCATTCTCAGTTTAATCGCCGGTTTTGTTAGATCCTCCACTAAAATCTATTTATAAAAATATATACATATATTTCCTGGGTATATATTATGTAATAATATACATGAATGATGAGAAAGAAAATTATTCATTTGATGTAAACAGAGAAAATTCTCTGATTGTGTAAATTGAAATAGAAGTTCAGTACTTTCGAATTTGAAAGAAAAAAAAATCGTTCCGAGACGAAGAAGTATTTAATAATTAATTTATAATCGTTAGGCTCGGTTTTTGATGATTGAATTTTTGAGTGAAATCTTTCGATTGAATATTTAATTAATTCTGGGTAACGTCATTGAGATTAGAATTAGAACAATGAGGATTTTTACGTGGGATGGAGCAGGCTCGCTGGCGGTATGGGGAACCCTCGTCCCGATACTTTATTTTTTAGTTGATCGGAACAACTGGCGCGAGGACAGTTTCTGGTATCGAACCGCTGTGTCCTTCCACCTGGGATACGATCGAAATTGGAAGGGAATGGGGGCTTGTCACGATATGAAAATAGAGGGTGGAGTCTCCAGTGGGTTTATTGGACCTTATGTTTTTGTTGTGAGTCGAACTGGAGATTTATCGAGGGCTTTATGGGGTTGTCGAGTGGAGAATTAATTTCAAGATGGTTTTTCGAGGCGAATTTCCGGGTTTTTATCTCTGGAAAAATTTCGATATCCGCATTAGATCCGCAGATATTTGGAATTAATCCTCTGGAAGTGATTTATTTCGGTTCAAATTTTTACTGGTCATTTTTTTTTAATTAAAAAATATAAAATCAATCCGCTAATTTAAGGTCATCTTTCCTGAGGAAAGCCAGAGTACAATTGACAATTTTCTATCGTTGGATCGTGTATAAAATAATTTTTCTCTGAAGCATTGAACTCCAAGTTCATTTTTTACTCCAGTTTTGTGAATATAATACGGAAAATTTCAGCAGAAGACTTCCGCCGCAAAAGTTGAAGAAATCCTTCCACACATTTCTATTTTCATTTCATATATTTATTTTGGTAAGACGCAAACGTACATCTCCCCTGCCAATAACGCGTTAATGAACCCACAGCAAACACAAACCGTGTCACGGCGAGGCCACACAGCTGGGGAAAATTCCAGGGGGTATTTTGCCCTCTGTATCACAATGCAAAACCACTGGGTGAATGGATCCTCGCGAAACAAATCACAGTTGGCATAAAGAAAATTCTGGAATTCTATTTTTCCCAACTTCCCTGGCCATTTCCGAAAATTCGTTATTATTTTTCCGGGCGATTCGTGTTTCCACGGGAGTCAGGAGCGATTGCCGTGCCCAAAATCTGCAGCAAAAATTAACGGAACGAACATTTATTCCAATTTTCCTTAAACTTATTTTTACACTTTTAATGGTTTTATTTTTGGTGGAAAATTCGCGCGGAAATCGGCCTTTTTTGGGGGAGAATGACAGGGCAGGATTTGTTTATTGCAAGGGCAAAGTAATTTTTAATTTATTCCCTTCAATATTTATTTAAAGATAATCCTAAAAAAATTTTTCAAAAACTCTAAATACAACCAAAAAAAAAATTCCATTAATACCCCCAATTTTTTTTTCCATTAATCAAAATAATATTTTGCAATTCGTTTAATTCAGTATAAAGTGAATATATTCACCTCATTAATCGCCTTCAATAACCAAAAAAGTCAGAAAATGTATGCAAATAAAAAAATGAAAAATCTCATGCATAAATAATCCCTCATTTTATCGGATTTAAATGCACTTGGACGAGTTGAATGCACTCGTTGGCATGAAAATCGTCGGATATCCGAGGATTGACGATGGCCTATCATTAGTGGGTGTAACAGGTGCAGTATTATTTGTACCCTAGGATATACACATTACAATCTCCAGTTTAATGACCCCCTCTCGGTATTTCCTTCTGAAATAGGATGCTGTTTGAAATACCCACAGTGCAGAGCATAACAGAACAGAACAAGACGATCAATTCCAGTACCAACTGGTGCCACACACATCTCATTACACTACAGTATACACTCACTCACGTAATTATCGTTAATTCTAGTTGATTTGATGGGTAAGACTCGAATCAAGTAGCAACTGGGGCGAATCATTCTGCGAGAGGCAACAGGAAAAAAACAGAAAATTTAGTTTTAGTTCCTCAATTCTTGGAAAATTCAGAGAAATTGAAGGACGGGACAAAATGACTCGTATTCACTCGGTAATAATTTGCGAACCGCCGAATGAAACTTCAGGAGTTTTTTCCGGAATTTTAAAAATGCTTGACAAAGAAATAGTAGATTTCTCACCTAGGGAGGAAAAGTAGACAAGTCGTCCTCACGTTGTAAGCATGTGAGGAATGCTTGTCTGATTTTCATTCCGAGGGTTGAATGCGATTTTTCTGCCAAAATGGACGAAAGTGAGCGTTTTTAACCGAGCGAAGCGAGGTTAGAATGCTCACTTTCGGTCCATGTAGGCAGAAAAAATGTTAACTTTAGAAAATTGCATTTTCTGTTGGAGTTAGAAAAACAAATTTCGTTTTTCTATAGTAATTGTACTTAAGGGCCGGGTGTAATAATTTATCACCTCGAAATCTCCGTCACTCATAGCACGTGAAATACTGATCAAATCGTGAGCAGACATAATTCCCGACTTGCAGAAATCAGGCATGGACGTCGGAAATTGGGTTTGCTTATGACTTGATCATTATTTTTCTTGTAATTAGTCACGGGGATGTTGAGGTTACGAACTATTACACCCGGGCCTTAAGAAGTAAGACCCAAATCAAGTAGCAACTGGGGTGAATCATTCTGCGAGAGGCAACAGGAAAAAAAAGGAGAATTCAGTTTTAGTTCCTCAATTCTTGGAAAATTAAGAGAAATTGAAGGACGGAACAAAATGACTCGTCGTTAATAATTTGCGAACCGCCGAGTGAAACTTCAGGAGTTTTCCTCGATCTTCAAGGTATGTTTTTAAGCTTCAAAATGAAACCTGACTCATCTCGAATTCGCATCAATTGGTCGAGAAATACTGACGATTGAATTCCGTTCATTTTACCCCCCAAACAAATTTTTTTGTAATAACGAAAAAAATTCTGCAATTGAAAATCGATGGTCATAAAAATGTTGAATATCTCTATTGCTAAAAATTTCCACTAATGAATCACGTAATTTGCTGCATGCGCTAGCTATTACAAACCCTTCCGTCTGCATTTGAGGAATGAAAAGAGGAAAACTGAGCAATGAAAGGAGGGGGGGAAAAAAGAACTCAACGGGATTTGCCGTTGGCAAGGTCGATAATTTAGCGATGGCATTCTGTTGAAAATCCGTGGGGGATGAAGGGGGAGATTGATGTGAAAAGAGAGAAGCCGGAGTATGATGTTTCCCCCTCGAAAAGAGAGCTCTCATTAAATTCTGAGTTGGCCTGTTCTGTTCCCGTTTCTTTCTGGTCATTGAAAATAATTCTATGGCCGGACTTGCGGTGGGGCTCGTGGTCTCTCGTGTGTCCTTCAGGGAGTCGAAATGAGGAGGATGAAAGAGTAAAAATGAAAGGGAATTGTGGGATCAAGATTATTACCTATTTAAGGGATTGTGCTCGTGTGTGTACTTTCATCTTGGAATTATTGTTGGCGACGAGATTTTCAATCTCCAACTTTGGCCTGTGTGTGATTCAATGGTTGCGTTGATGTTGTAAAAATATGATATATGATATCCAGCCTGGGAGAATGATTTTTGAGGTTATGACGCAAGAGGAGGTGTTCGTTAGTGAAATAATTTCGTTGTTACTAGCTCATAGCAAGACTCCATCAACTTCTGATCATTGGTCAGCATTTGTGAATGGCTCAATGACTATCAAATAACCTCACTTTGGACGTCACTATCCATGCAAATGTCCGTTGCGCTTGGGTCGCCATGTTGCCCAGCCCCAGTCAGCCATTTCACGCGTGCACAGACATGAGATTCACTGGGGGTGTCACCAGTTACGTCAGCAGTTCATGAATATGTAACTGTTTTTGGTGTAACTCCAGTGGAAACTGTCGATCTTCCTTAAACGACAACGTCGAAATTC
The DNA here is from genome assembly GCA_030522865.1 of Psyttalia lounsburyi. Lineage (NCBI taxonomy): Eukaryota > Metazoa > Arthropoda > Insecta > Hymenoptera > Braconidae > Psyttalia > Psyttalia lounsburyi. Next base: position 47,488 of record JAPYZN010000252.1, read on the forward strand.
ACTCTAACCTCCGCCCCGTGAATCATTCATGCCCTCACCCTTGTTTACCTTCGAGGGGGAGAAAACCTCCGCGAGAAACTTGAGTCTAGAATATGCCGGAGCAGTTCGGAATTTTTTTTTTAATGTCCTCGGTGAGCTGGAGAGATGGGGGATGTGGAGAGTCACTCGAGGATGGTTTTCGAGTTGGTGGAGGTGAATTGCGGACTCGAGATATTCGGGGATGTGTAGCAAACTGAGAATTTCTAGGGGATACATGTCCATTCTCGAAATTCCTGATGGGCTTGAGCCGATTAGGTTGAGTAACTCGGATGGAATTAGTCCGATGCTTGGGTGCTCGTGAAAATATCGGGGGATATTGGCCGTGGTATGGCATCCATTTTCGTGGTTAATGTGGTGGATGAGCTTCTTATGTACAAAACAAAGTTATTTTGTGATTTTAACATATTCGTGGCTCTACGTGGAGAGAAATATCCAATAAAAATTACGGAACAAGTCACGTAATCTGCCAGCGAAGTTGAAATTTCACAGAAAGTACGCAATTCCCACGTTAAATTTTAC
>JAPYZN010000253.1:0-39269 GCA_030522865.1 Psyttalia lounsburyi
AAAAATCCCACGCCCCAAGCCGGACTCGAACCCGCTCCACGCGGGCTCCGCCGTCCGGCCGTGCGCCTTAACCAACTCGGCCACCGTCGTCGGTGAATATTATGTTTGTTTTCCATTTCCTTAAAAATTTTTGTTAGGCTTCTGAAAAGTACTACATTCTCAAAAATATAAATGAATGGTATGGAACGTTTTTACCGGACGATTTTACTGGGAAATATTATTTGATCCTAATGCTCATGATTTCTGTGCAAATCGGAAATTAATGCTTGAATAAATTATGTCACAGACCTAATGTTATCAAGACGTCGAAGCCTCATACGATGATGGGAAATAAATGTTATTGAAACGAGGATTTGTGTGCGTGTTTGCCTTGAGATGTGGATTTGCTCCTGCTTTTTGCACGAACATTCTGGACAACAGTGAGACAATTCTCTTTGATCTTTCTCGTTGGACAGGCACGCGTAGAGCACCTGTTGTTCGGATTGCACGCGTTCTCCAGTCAAATGATTCTTTTTGTCTTTGGAATGTGTTCACAGAGCATCTGACGTGAAGAATTGGTGCTGAATAGTTATTATAAAATTTTAATATCATCCTTTGTTGACACTCGCAGTGAATGCACTTGAAATTGTTCTTTCAAATTTTCTATTGTTCCCCCTGTATCTGCTTGGTGTGCCATTGACCCCTGACAAACGAATGTAATCGAAAATATTTTTTGTTCTTATGTTTATAGAAGACACAGGATGATGATGTGAATATAACAAAGTGGAGGACGGGCGAAATGAGGCAAGGTTTTCTGTATCGACGAATTATAACGAGCTGAAAACCAGGCGGATCAACAACCCCGACACTCCATCCTGCGCTCGGTGTACAAGGGCCCTCGAGTCGCACTGGTAATTTATACGTTTATCTCATTCCGTCAATATTTAAAGAAGGTCGCGCAGGCAAACTCAAGGTACCACTCACATTCAGGAGATTATTCACTCGAATGAGATTTTTTTCATCGCTTCTCAGCTCTCGTCCACTCGCATATATACCATCTCACCCTGTACTCAACAATAACATCCGCAGCAATTATTCCGTAATAACAGTGATTACACCCTTGGTGTCAAATTGCTGATGCTTCCGTTTTGTTAGAATGAAATTTGACTCCCATTTGGACATTTAGAGTCACCATGAATGTCACATCTGGATGGTTTCTAACGAGCTAAAGGTACAGGGCAAATTATATATTGGGGTGTTTAAACAAAAATAGGACAGTACATGATTGTTTGAAAATGATTATTATTGATGACTCTGAAAATATACAATGGCCAAATTTATAGATATTTACTGAACAGTACAATATTTTTTCACTTTGTTTTTATTTTCATAATAATTTTTACCATTACTGAGTCAATTATTGCAATATTTAAATTTAATGAAAGTGAATACTAATTCCTAGTCTGATCTAATCAAAGCGTAAACAGTTAACAAAATCAGAATTTTGAGATTTTCCAGGTCTCAAATTGAGACTTGAAAATTCTAATGTTAGTCGTTCGGATTCTTCACATTTTCCAAAGGCTCAAGTTGAAATTTTTTAATCTTCATTTTTGATACTCTCAAAAATGACAACTGGAGAACTTAAAAAGATCTTCAATTACACTCTCCATTAATTACCATTTGAAATCGAAAGACATTCTTGGGGTATATATACTTATTATAAATAATCTTTAAGAGTACAAGACATCCAATGAGAAAAAATACCAGTGATTACACCCTTAGCGTCAAATTACTGGCTGGTCAGTATTGTCGCCCAGAAATTTGATTCCCATTTTGTCATTCAGTCACTCCAACTGTCACATCTGCATGATTTACGAGCAGTTAAACGTGTCCTGTAAATAATATATCGGAGTATTTAAATAAAATCATCAAAACGACAGTTGGTGGTAATCGCAAAGCCGCCGGAGGGGGTGGAGGGTTGCCCAGCCACGCTTAAAGCATCCCTATTACCTCTATGTGCGCGGGCAGCCGCGTATAATTAGCGTAATAAGTAGTTTTTTTTCTCAGCGAGGCGGTAACAGAAAAAGGGCGCTTGGGCGAATCGAAAACAATGGCACGGATGAAGGCAGCTAATTTTGCTTTTGGGTATTGAGCTCCAGGGACAAAGACTCAGGCAATGTGCTCGCTTCAAAAGGAATGCACATATACCTCGCACATCCTCCCTCGTCGCCATTCACTCTTCATTCATGCCGGGATATGGGGGCACGCGGGGAGAGTGGAGGGGGTCAAACTTTAGGCTTCAAAGAGTTATTAGAGAGGGATGGATACAGGATTCAGCACTGGGTCACCCTTTTTTTCAAACCAGTATTTTTCCAATGTTCAAAACAACAGTTTTTTTTTACCCACTAACCTCTCTGTTTTGTTTTGCCTCGTTCTCTTTCTATTGATGGTACTGCCGACAAAAGAAGGAGAGTTATCGCGGTCACACGGGGGGGGGCCCCAAATCGAGGGGGTAAACACACCCATCTACATGCGTGACAATGGGCTGCTCCATTGAGAGACGCATTAATTACGGTGTTTCGAACGCTCGTAATTAGATGCTGCAGATTATAAACCCTGGGTATGGGGAGGAATATTCTCTTCTCAGGGCACGGGGGAAAATGTGCGGTGGAGATTATCGTGAGGGTGTGGACAATTTTTTGGGCTGAAAAAAATAATCAGAGAATTTTTACAATTATTTGGGAGAAAGTGATGGGCAAAAATCACAATTCTATGAAAATATCATAAGAAGACTTCAATTTCGATCACATTTTTCTGGAGAAAGCAGAACAATGCTAGTGAATATCGGATTACACTTCGGATTAATTTGACATTCAGCTCAATAGTAACATTTCCGCCTTGATTGGGTTCAACGTTTACGGATCCACGTTTCAGATTCTCCGAAATTTTGTAAGGTCTTTCCGTGACAATTAAATTTTACGTCAGACTTAAAAAGTCGTCCTGGTCTGTTGAACAAAACAATTTTCATGGAAAGATGCCGAAGAGTGTGAAGCCCGGACATGAGGTCCAATAGTCTCTCATGGTCGTCTGGGACAAATGCGCAGTGAAGATAATCATGAAAATGTGGGCACATTTATCTGAGGTGAATTCTTCTCGAAGCCCGATAAATGATAAGCGAGAAATCGATGATTCGGTGGCACGCTAATGCGCAACTTGGGTTTGAGGGGTGGTAATGTAGCATCACAGAAATCACATCGGTGCGGCGGTAAACGTACGTGTGCCCGCATTAAGCATAACGAGATCGCTCGTGTGCATACGGCTCTCCTGATGACGCCAGAATGTCGGGGGACATTACGGCAGCCTACCTATAACCCGTTTTGATACCAATAATTTTCGTGTGCCGAGGTACCTCCGGTACAACCAACATGCCAGCCGACTTGCATATCGTCTCTCGTTATGCAATTTGCACGCTGAGAGAAAAAACTACTTTGACAAAGGAGATTTACCTGATGCAAAATAATATTCTCTTGTCAACGTTTAAAATCGTCAAATTTCATGAAAAATAATGTTTCTAGAAATTATATTCTTCCCATAAATTCCATTGCATCCACCATATATTTTATTTTAGTTTTACCAGCTTCGAAGGATCCCTCGCATTCTGGAAGTTTACCATTTTTTTTCTATTTACAATAATTTGTGAGCAACTAAAAGATAATAATTCTCCAACTTATTAAAATTAAATGATTACAATTACTATTATTATTAAAATATAGAATATCTTATTGGAATTTTCAATTAGTTGCAACTACAGAATTTTTTTTTTAACGTTGTTTTTTGATCGGTCGATCAGAGCCAAAATGTATGCTTCGGACGCTTTTTCGTCAATGCGAGAAAATTTTTTTGTTTATCATAGTTTTCTTACATACGTTACGCCGTCACAAAATTAAAACATTCAACCAACTGTTTAATACATTCGATTGAAACAATTCCATTCTCTTCTCCATAATCCCAAACCTCGATAACCCGTCGAAAATTTTTCCAAGTTGATTAAAACTGAAACACACATTCTGTGGTAATCTTCCGGAAGACTATTAACGAAAACCACGACCTCGGCAAACCACTTCTTCCGGCTACCTCGAAAAGTTGCCTTATTAAAGTGGCTACCGGGCGAGGAGGGGGTGTACGACGTTAATTAAGGAAATGCCGCGGTCAGTGGAACTTTGCTAATAACCCATCGTAGAGAGACGCCGGGCGTTCCTGAAGTTTGTTAACTCGTATAAGCTCTTACATTGCGTCCGCTCTGGTGTGTTCCAGTGGGAGGGGCGGGTGAAAATGGGAATACGTACGAGAGCTTTCCGTGATTGCCACGAAACTTGTGCTTAGGGCTTGGATCGTTTATCAACAGCAGGAAGATCTAATTACACTGTTAAACCTAGCGTCCTCAGAGTGTGACAATTTACGAAATAAGACCCAAAAGCGAGGCAAGGGTAGGCTTTTATGACATCTTTAAGCCATTGGCTATTGAACTCAAATAATGCATAAATAAAATATTTACTGATTAAGTGCAAAAACTAAATGAAAATTTGGGGAAAAATCGTTCAGTTTTTTTCTTGCAGACGTCACTTGCAAAACTGCGTTCAAGAATCAAAAAATGCCCATTGTTGATTCGCAGGTGTACATTTTGAAACTTGAGCTTTTTAAAAGTCTCCAGTTGACACTTTGAGAAATTGTAAATTGACACGCAAGTCTCGTAGGCAAGAGAAAATGTCTTTAGTTATTTTAAAAACCGCAGTTTAACATTTTCAAACCGTCATTATTCGCGCTATGAGATTTTCTTCCCAAATTTTTGACACCATAGGGAATATCATAGAAGTGTAAATATTTTCGGAAATTTTTTAAATGCCTCAAGTAACTTTTCGAGTTCATTCAGATGTCAATAGAAATTGCCTATCGGGCGGGATTAAGTAGAAGATAAATATTTATAGTCAGCGATGCCGAACTTTTTCATTTGCTTCGGCGATGAAAAGGGGGGAAGTCAGCCGTTCTCCATTGCTGAACCCCAAACAGCGCCGCCGGTTGTAACCTGAAGTCAGCATAACTTTTAACATGAAATGCTACCCCCACCACCTCCATTTTGCCTATAATCGTGTTACCCCCACTCCTTCGTTTGATGTTAAAAGTTATGTCGACTGAACCATAATATTCGGCTCTATTGTTACGAGTAGCCGATGAGGCATTCTCTGATCACGCCATTACCGAATGCTGGAAGGACACGACGCCTGACGCTGTAAAATCTCAAAATAAGCATGTATACTCTACAAGTACGTTTCAAAAACTCAAGACAAAGGTTTCACTCTTGCTGACCCTATTTTTTCTAGTGCAGGTCAGTAAAAAAGAAACACTAATGACAGTTTATGAGATATCGCGTGGTATTACCTTTCCAATGGCTGGAAATTATCACGAATTATGCGAGAATTGCGTTATTATTCTCGGGGGCCTTCGATAATCCGTTTCTATCGAACGTGCTAAATTTACTTGGGGCCCTGGGTCGTGCCCCCGCTATTTTTCGATCTGTGTGTTTCCGATGCTGAGAGAGTCGTTCGTAATGTGATGAGGTGGCGGTAGAGGTGGAGCTAGGGGAATGTGAGAGATGGCCAGATGAGGCAGAGTGGGAGGGAACAGAGTCGATCGATATCAATAATAACAACACAACAATAATAATAATAGGAAATGATCGCGACCGCAGGGGCACGTGATCCAATGACTATGCCCAGGAGGCGATGCCTCATTATTTCGATTCCCCAGCAAACTAGTCGACGACCTTACCATACTTACCCGTGAGTACGTCTTGAATACCGGCAATGCCATCTCATTCCATTTTCGCTTGTCCCATTATACATTGAAAAAATCACATTTCCATTCATTTCATTACAACAAAAATCAGACATCCTGTTGGATTATAACACGACGAATAAAATTCCATTGGGGGCATGTTAAAAAGATTTTTTAACACCTAGTTTATTGGAGAGAATTTCAATTTTATCAATGGTTTGCTTGGGACGTCTAGGTGAATGACAGTGAGGTCTATTTCAAGAAATAAAACATAACAAATTCAAAAATGAACATAACTATTGGGGAGGCGTTAGAATTAAATTGAGACTAATTTTGAATTAATTTGATGTTGAAGAACACATTTACCTCCATTTTTCAGATGTTCAATTATTTCTACTGAGTAATTTGGCGATAAGTTTCAGGTTGCCATTGATTTTTTATGTCGCTCTCGACGCATTTCGGATATTGTCACCGAAAATTTTGCATGCAAATTTTCAACAATAATTCTCATTCAAAATCTAGGCTAGACTTTATATTCATTTACAATTTAAGAGTCTTTATTGAACTAATTCTGAAAAATTACGATCAAATTTTAATTTCCCGGTTTTTCCAAAAAATTATAATTTTTATCCACAGACTTTCGGGGTATTGAATAAAAAAAATCAATGCTCAATTTTTATTTCGTCGATGAAATAAAATCTTCGCGTCCCAAATTGCAATTTCCAATAGTCCCACGAAATTGTGACCTAAAAATTAATGTCAATAATTTTTCCTTACTATTCTGAATTCAATTTCCTCTTTTAGTGTCGCACCTGGGAGGCCAGTCGATGACTATCGATCCGGAGAAAAAGGCGATCGATTACATTCCTCTCCAGAAACAAAACAGAAGAACCAACGGGGCGAATGAGATGCAACAACAGAGTGAGTTTAGCTTTGAGCGAGTGTTACGTCCTGGAATTTCCGATGGGTAGAATATAACTGTGTGGCTCTTTGTTCCAATATTGGCGGGTAAGGAGGGGGAGGGGGGAGAGGGGAGTTCGAAGGTTACGAGGTAATTATTCGGGATAACGACCGTACAGGTTGTTTGGTGAAAAAGCGTTCGCCTTTTGCGCCACGCTTGGCCAAAGTATCCCCCAGCTTGGTTGGGTTATACGTCCGACAAATTCACGAGGTATCGGAGGATTTACGATCCTCGTTCCACAACTCTATTCTCTTCATGTTGTAGGAGTTGAATTTAAAGATAGAAATATTTCTCTGGAATCTGGGGAATTACAATCTACTCAGATTTTATATCAAATCCTGTCAATTAAGTGGGGAATATTATTTTACACACCAAATTTATGATGATTCGCAGGGAAACCTCGAATGAGAAGACAAAATTTAGTTTGAAACATGGTAGAAAAGTTTTATTAAGTCAATGATATTTTCTCCCTTGTTTACATTATTTTGTTCTATAAATCTAATAAAAATTGAGGAAATAATGGGAATGCAAGGGAAATATTGATTTTTATACGAAACTCGGGATCGGTTAGTCATTTTGCCACATTTTTCATGTGAGTGTCTAAAATCCTAAGTAAATTGTGACAAAAGGGTAAATATGATGTACAGCCTCCTCGCACATATTTCTCCATAACTTCAATGAATATTAATATTTTTGAATCGGCTTGGAATCTTATTAAAATACAAATATCGGAGAATGTTATGGATATAAATAAGTTGGGTGTTTACATCTGACAAAAACAATACAAAAGATCAAAACAAAGGGCGTCAGAGGTGTTTACCTTTATATATGGGTACGACCACTCGAATTTCGTCTGTTTGGTTCAGTGGTTCAGTTACGTTTGGGACGAGCTATTACCGGGTGGGGTATGAGCGATAAGTGATTTGTGCGACAATCAGAATTCTCTCAATTTTGATGCGGTTTACCGAAGTGCTTGTAGTGAGAATTGCGTGTCACCCCCTCACCAGAGTGATCCCTGTGATTTCGCCCTGAGGGTGGAACAGTTTCGTGAAAATGCTTATCGTCATGACAAAATTTTTTTTGAAATATTTTGCTTACGGATTGGCCTGAGGCTTTGGATCAGCTCCTGCTAAGAGATCATAGAGGGTCCATTTTACAATCATCCTTGTGATGTCCCTTGTTTGTGTCTCTAGCAAGATGTGTTGTGTTTGCAATCAGACACCATCACGTCCACGCCGTTGGTCCGCGGTCTTGCATGGTGAGGTAAGCTCTGTTCCGGAGTCCGTAACTCCCAAACTAAACGTTTCCGACACAATATTTCGGGATTACATTAGTTTCTCCATATATTACAACCTCTCAACATTTGAATACAATGGGGGAGAGGGCATTGTACTGCGATTTTACCGAATAATCTTGTTGGAGTCTAATCGAGTTTTCTGAAAATTCCTTACAGTTTTCAATAATTTTTTAAAAAATTATAATGGTATATTTGATTTTTTGGCCACATTTTTCTTATTATCAATTTTGGAGTTAATTCAGAAACAAATTTCCTTTTTATTAAATATTACAATTAACGGGACATTTTCGCGTCCCCCCGGCCTACCATAAACCTCTCACGAATTCTTACTTGGTGAATTGCATAATTTCCACATATTAATTCGAGAAAAAATGACGATTTAATCATTTTAATACTGGGTGATCTAAGGTTTTGCATAGCATTTTTGAAAAATTCAATGAATTTATTTACAAAATTTCCCCTAATCTTTCTTCTTTGACGCATTGTCAAAATTCCGAATGATGAAGAATCTTCATTAATTTGGCTCCCTCTCTAGTTCCAATAAAGCACTCATAATGTTTTAACGAGGCATCGAGTAATTTCATAATTTGACCAGACTGCGGGAGGGAAGGAGGGAATCGACAGGAGAGTGGATAATAGTTGGACGGTTATGCGGCCATATCTCACCCAGCGTCGAGCACATGAAGGGAATGGGAGCCAATAGAGTGCGCGGAAGAGAATGAATGCATGCAGGATGAAAACAATGTCGATGGACCCTCCCACGCGCCCGGTAACAGACTGTACGCGCTCAGCGAGCCAGAGTAATTCCCTCAATTATAAAATTATTATCCTGCGGTTGGCACCCTCGGGGCACTATGGGATCCCACTCCTTCATCCAAATGCAACTCCCTATCGTCTCTTCATGCAGTCTCACTCCATCTTTATGCACTTATTCGTGCCTCCGAGCTCCTCAGCTTATGGATTCGAATTTTCAAAAACGGCTATTACATTAATTGTTAATGAAGATGAGGCGAGATTCATTCTTTTTCGCCGATGAAGTAGGAAAAGAGAACAAATCGGACGAAAACGAGATACTTGAGACAGTCTGGACGGCGTGTACAATCAAAATTTTTTAGGCAATCGCTTTGAAATGCAACAAAACTTCGGAATTACTCTTGAAATTCATTTTTTTTATCAAAAGACGTTTACATAGAAATTCCTGAAATTAAATTGAGGGACAACATTTTTTTGTCTACAGAAAAGGATTTCCTCTATTGCTTGAATTTACCACGATTAAAAATCTTGCCTAATATCCATGTACATTCACGTTATAATTGGCTCATCAAATTCACAGTAATTGTTAATTTCTTCCCAAAAATTTCCAAATTGGATATTTCGCCACAAGCAAAATAAACCGAATTTCCAAAACCAAAAATTCCACGATAATTTTTAATGTAGACGAGACGAGCTTCATTCTTTTCAAAGATCAAGCGGTAAATAGAGAACAAATCAGACGAAAACGAGGCACTTGAGACAAAGTCCCGAGGATGATGAGAATTGAGAGCTTTTTCGCGGGGGTTGAGGGACCGGGGAGGTGGGAGGGGGGGGGGGGCTGGAGAGGATAGGAGAATTTATATCGGCCGTTAGACGAAATAGAGACGACGGGGCTGGTAGGAGGAGGTGGGAAAAAATAAATAAATATAGCAGAAGCAACCCTTGCACACCGGCGAGTTCATCCCCCTCTTTCTTCCCAGTTCTCCAACGTCGTCCATAATCCTGACTGGTGTCTGGCAGTGACTTTAACCGAGGCTCTCCCTACTGTACATGTGAAAACCCACACAAGCACTCGTAAAGTCTGTCCTCACCAGAATGTTCGAGTGAAAGCATGCGTGAGCTTCTTGCCACTTCGCCTCTCGCATTCCAATCGATGGCGTTCTTTTTTCTCGTGGTGTTTGTCAATAAAAATAAGTAAGAAGTAGAAATAGATGGAAGAAGAGGATGCTCAGACCCCTCTGGATGTCATCAGAGGAGATGACAGATTGTCACATAAAAATCTCGGCGTAGTATTGGTGGGTGCTGGTGGGAGTGAGAGTGAGCGGATGGATGAAGCGAATTTAATTTCTCGAATATTTCGAATGTATTGACAGTGGAGAATCGAGTTCGGGGATGAAGGTCATCTCAGAGGTGGCAAAGTATGCCGGAATTGGTGTGCCAGCCCTCAAGGGCCCAGCCGACACGTCTGCGGACCATTAGTCTTGGGGATCACTGGTGGACCACCTCGGGAGACTATTGGATACTCTGGAGTCATTCCCTTCGAGGCAGATTGAAAAGGCTGAGACTATTTGACAGGCATTTTTCAGTCATCATGCGGGGGACCAATATCGGAGGTCATTTCATTGTTTTCACTCATCTCCCAGTATTCTTTGAAGGATATGATATTGCAGCTGAAGATGTCCAAATGTCCAAGAAATCAAGGTGCGTTTTAATTTCAATTCTATGCGAATTTACTCAAATTAACCTGACCTCCTTATGTTGAACGGACGTTCAACAAAAAATTATCGTAGATATGAATTTCCATGAGGAATTCAATGAAATCGTCATCTTATTTTATGATAGCATGGAATAACGCCTTTTTCAGTCGGTAACTTCATGGCGTCCCACGATGTCTTCTCCACTCGACGGCTGACGGACCAAAGACATGGATGGAGACTGAAAGAAAAAAAAAAGCAGGGATACCCAGAGGTGAGTGAGAAAGAACCGATCATTTCCAAGTCCATTGTGTACCTAGTTAGCGTTGACTGTGGACCGCCCACGGGTTCAAAAGCGTTCATTGGCGTTGCCCCTCTCAGACTCCATGATTCATTTTGATATCCACGAAAATTATTGATCGATCGGAAATTAGCGGCTAAATATCGCTGCCCAAGGCAACGACACGTTCGAATGAAGATCGTAATCGTGAGGTAGGATTCTCAGGACGCTTATACATAAACCCTTCATTCTCTTTTTACATTTGAGATTCGTCTCCAGGGCATGGAGAGAATTGATGCAACACGCTTTGCTCCCATCCACTGCCAGTGATGCCGGTTGATTATCTATAAATCAATGTTCAGCACTTATTTAACTCGAATCCCCCTTCCCACCTCACCTCCATCACTTAATCTCGCAAATGTAAGACAATAAGAAACGGCTGAGAGTAATCTCTCCCTTCAAGAGATGCATGAAGGCTCGATTAAAATGAAATTCTCCATTGCCCACGCATTCTAGTTTCATTCACGATGAGCCAGCTGATTCAATCTCCAATGCTCCACCAACATCCTCAACTTCCATTGTCTCCATCACTCACGCGAGACATCCGCAATTAACGATTTCCATTAACTGTAACATCAGAGAGACAAATCGAGGCAATCAGTGGGGCTATTTGATAATCCGGTGGTGGAATATAATAACGACTATTATTCAGGAATCATTTTGCTGGTCCTCACTCTTTACACTGTTAAAGAAATTGTTTGGAATTCATATTTTTTATGCAGAAAATAATGTTGCAAAGAATTTCAATCTGACGGAGTTTCAGAGGTTATTTCTAAGAAAGTTACATTATATTTGTTTCTGGGGGATTAGATAGAATTCCTATATTTTTTAGATATGGGACGACGATAATTCCTCTGAACATTAAAATTTATAATCAATCGAGAATTGAATGTTCTTTAGAACTTCCCCAGCTAGCATTTTTTTTGTCTAATTTTCTTGATGGAGGCAATTCAACCAAAATATCCGAATAAAATAAGTTGCGAAAAGACTTATTTTTATTCGGTTTCAGTAAAGAATCTTTCGTCCCGAAAATTACAATAGAACTATCCAGAAAAAAATAGGAAGTTTAATAGCAACCGAATAGAATTGTCTAGCCAATTGGTCGGTCTTCTATCTAATTTTGTCTTACGTGACAGTAATGCGTTGGCGAAAATTTATCTACCCCAACCGGTCGATTTCAGAAAAACCAGCAAGTTTCGAATTTCACAAGAAATCACATACAATTTTAAATTTCTTGGAATTCCACCATAATTAAAAAAATTTGCCTCAAACCCCTTGAAATCTACTACAAATTGGATAATTGTTAATTTCTCATTAATAGTAGTCCCCGATAATTATCCATCAGCCAATCTTGTATTTTTCTCTGAAAAATTCTCAAATGAATTCCCTACTGAAACGTATTTTTTAACCTCAATTGTGCTGTCTCTCTCCATGAATTGAGCGCACTAGCGAGAAATGCCCTCATCTGATAAACCACCGGACGAACCAACGCGAAGGGGCGGCGAAGGCAAATAAAAACAATAATAAAAACCGAAAGCAACGAAGAGATTAATAACAAGACGATGTCAGTGTTAAAACTGGCGCGAAAATGAGGTCTTCACAGTTATCTACGGATGGGTATATACGGAGAGAAATTGTCAGTAAAAATTGCCTAACCAATTAGTAATTGCGTAGTATTTTAGCGGACTAGAAAAAAAATATCTGATTGTTTCGTGCAATTTGTTCCCTGCTTGATAAAACATATTAAGACGTATTCATAATTTTTTACAAAAAATGTATCAATTTTTATTGAAATTACCAATCGGTTATGTCTTTTTTTGAGTATTTCTTTTCGTGCATGGCAAAGGGCAAGTGGCAGGTTTAACGAAGGCGTATAAAAATGAGAATAAAAATCAAAAGCAACGAGAAGATTGATAACAAGGAGATGTGGCTTTAAAACTGGCGCGAGAAAGGGGACTGCAAAGCCGCCCGTGAGTATAAAAATCATTCTTACGTGGCGCTTTGCCGATGCACAAACTTTTCAAGATGGTGCATGGAATTAATTAAATTAAGCCCGTACACCTCCCTTGGCGAGGTAATCTGCTTGTCGACGAATGTGAGTAAAAAGAATGCACTTGCACAATGGAGAGAGGAGAAAGGGATAGAGAGACAGAAGAAGAGGAGCAGAGGCAATGCCAAAGTGAGAAGAAGAGCGACTGAGAGCAGTGGAGGAGGGTAGAAAAACGAAATAAATATCATTTATAAGAGTGAAAAAAAGATGAGGCTGAATAAATGAAGGTGGAGGAGACGATGAGGAATCCTCGGTTCGACATCGAGTGCAAGTCATTCCAGTCATTGGTTTGTGTTGGCTCCATAGGTATCCCAGCGATTTCTCTGGACATTGTGTGCGTACCTCTGCATGTGGACGAGGTGTGTTTTGACGTTTGCCCTCGCCCCACCGATGGTTACTCGTTCGGGGACCCTGCCGAAGACTCGTTCGAAGACCTACTCGATTCAAATATCGTAAACAGCTATCGGTATTATTGGGAAGACAGCAGGTTCAATCTATTAATTCAATCAACACATTTTTTCCGGATTGATATTTCCACCCATTCAATACCTCATGAATTATTCAGACTAAGAGCGATTCGTGGCCGAAGCGGGTCACTAGGAGTCTCCTAGCGAACGGAGGGGGAGGGTAAGGTAGGGACTGGATCAAAACGAGGCTTCGAGGGATGCATGAGGTGCTTTAATCAATTGGACAAAGATCTTGGAGAAGCATACTGGCGTTAAATATAATGGAAAAATCATTGTTCATTAATAATCATTAATGAACGATTAATAATTGTGCATTAAAAAAAAAATGAAAAAATTGAATCCTCTGGAATGACGTTCCTAATTCGAGGATAAGTGGACCATAGGATAATATCTCGATACCCCTGGCAGCACCCAACACTAAAGCAGATGAAATAAATTTGCACTAAAAAAGTGTGAAGAGAAGATAAGCAAAAAGAAGCTGTGACTGGTCGTTCAGGAGAGTTGGTTGACGTCCTGGTATACTTTAGGATGTATATACGCGGTCGCCAGTGCCGGCTCGTTGACACTTGGCCCCATGTCCGCTAAATCGCCTTTTGAGTTAAGTCCGTTCGTGGTCTAAACGTCTCTCCCCCGCGGCGCTGAAGAATAACGCGGGGAGACGGTACGACAGACACACGGAGGGCATGCACGGTTGAGGTACACTCTGGATCCACTCGTTTATTCTATCCCCTTTTGCGAGGCGAGAGAAACAAAACGAAGGAGTAAATAAAATGAGATAAATAATAAGAGGAGATGAAACAAGAGTGCGAGGTGCACGGGACTCTCTTCGCGGCCTTAGAGGATGCAAATGCTTGCGCCAGCCATCAAAATCTAATTAACCGCCGAAAGAAGCCGGACGAAAGCCAAGCGTAGAGCTAAACAAGATGAGAAAGCTTAAGGTGTGGTGAGGAAAAGGGGGGAAAAAAGGATATGAAGGGAAAAAAAAATGCATGGCCGAGAGAGTTTTAACAGTTCAGAGGTGTCGGAATGGCTCTCGCCGAACATCCTCTTTTACCATTCGTTTTATTCTCAAGTTCAACTCTTCCCCTCGAACCCCCCCGCCCCCCTTTCACCCCCTCCACTTGAAACTAAAATGAAATCTGCTTACGAAACGTAGTTGTGAGGTGAGCTTATGGGGAATGTTTCTAAACATCACAAATTTGACTCTAATCAGCCGATGATCGGCTGGGACGGAAACATTGAGAATAATTGAGATAACTGGTCGACGTAATCTCGAGTACATGATAAAAATTGGCATTTTATAGAGAGGTGAATAGTGATTTTTAGCAGAGTGACATTGAATTTTAATTTCAAGCATTCGAAAAATGATGATTTTTTTATCTTACGTGAAATTTGATGTATATTCAGTATAACATTACGCGGGACTCCCCGGATTTTGATTGATTTTCATGAGATAATCAAACTAAAATTGACCGTCTTCACTGAGGTTTCGGTAGAATTCTGAAACTTTCATGAAGAATTTTTCGAAATGTCCAATAATAATGAAAGATTCATTAGATACATTTGTCAGGTACAAAAATCCGTAAAAACAAACGATCCATTTAGATTTGTTTGGTGAGAAGAAAAATATGAGCAGCCTCTGGGCTAAGTGGTCTCGTATACCTCTGATGAGTTAATTGAACATACCACCTTGGACCAACCATTTGATTTATAACAACCGGCCCAAGGTTGAATGTAAGAATCACTAGAGAACATACCACAACGGCTTCATGAATATTCAGGGGAAGTAATGCGGACTTGGTTGATATTTTAATTGGAATTACACCTCGTGACACGAGACTTTCTCAATCACCCGGGGGACACTGGTGAAACGATGATCATCGATCACGTTTATTTCACATTCCGTTTATCCAAATGTTTGATTTGACTATGCGTGGTAACATATTGAATTGTCATGGATGATAACAACTCTCATTCGTTCATTCTCTCATTTATAATACTTGCTGTGATTTTGTTTCACTGAACTTTTTTTGTCGGGTACTTGAGGTACATTGAGAAAAGTACGTTCAGCCAGTATGAGAATCACTGTTCGCCTGTACTAAAAATTTTTTGAATAATAATCCCCAGTTATTTCAATATCTTCTTTTCGTTTTCCTCAAAGTATCTGAGAACTTGTAGTATACTTCTCAATAGAAGGCAAACTTACTTGTAACCGGTATTTTTTAGTACTTGTTCTCTTGAGTTTATGAAAACTCTTAAATTAGGTCGTGTGGGTTAACTACCAATTGTAACCAATGAAAAATTGTAAGCAGTGCTATTGTTCTGTTGCACTTTGCCGGAGGGCTAGAAGGGTCCAACTGATAGTTTACAAAACGGAGAAATTATCTTCCTCGCGTATACTCTTTTCTGTTAATACACTCAGTGCGATTCAGCCTACAGACTACCTGTTGGTTTATTAAGATTATCGATACAAGTTCCCGTATACATTTCGATTAGTATTAGTCTTCGCAGTATTCATCGGGCTTTCATAGTCTTATCGGTAAGAGTCTCGTTGTACTATTTCTCTTTCTTTCCCATTCCCTTAATTCAAATATTTCACTTCACTGTGAGTGTTAGCTTAATGAATCGGCAGAAATGATAATAATTACCGTGGTTATTATTTCCTGCTCAGCCGCCCCGTACTTGAGGTAACGAACATGGTCTAAGCTAGGTCGTCTGGTTTAGATGCCAATCAAAAGCAGGGCCATTGTGCTGTCGAGCTTTGCCGCTGGGCTAGAAGGGTCCAACTGATGGCTTACAAACCGTAGAAATCCTCTTCTCTCACGTATACTCTTTTCTCTTAATACACTCACTGTTATTCAGCTCACAGACTAGCCGTTGGTTTATTAAGGTTATCGATACGAGATTCCATCTGCATTTGGATTAGTAGTCTGCACTTTCTGATTCATCCGATTCCTCTCTCCGTCTTCGTTGCATTCATCGGACCGTCATATTCTTGTCATTATTGCTGGCAAGAGCCTCATCCTAGTATCCCCTTGTATACGTATACATAACATTGACCCTGTTGTGTTCCTTCACTCCTCTCTCCTCATCCCACGCCCGGAGGGAGATAGCCACGCTGGATAACCAAGTGGGTCTTGTAGATTTATTCTCAAATTGGAATCTTATGAATTTTTCTAATGGTCGTTATTATTATTGAAATCGAATGGTGAAATCATTCTCAAAGGGCATTGTTTTGACTCATACATATCTGTAACCTCCCTTCTTGTGTTTTTTTTTTCCTCCTACTCGTGCTAGCAATTTTTTTTATTTTCATTTATCTCCCGATTTCGACCCCGTGAAATCGAAGTAGTTTCCAATGTCAACGACTCCGCCTCTTCTCGAGGGATGCGTGATGGCTCGGCTTTTGTAGTGCACCGGTAATTCGCGATTCGTGTTGACCGTAACTCTCGTGTGTGGAGGCGTGTGCTCAGCGGGTTTAGTGAACTAAGGTTTAACATGCCGACCATGAGTGGCCTTTGCTGTTCCATTTGGTTGCCGAAAATGCTATTCGATAAAAAAAAAATGGTAAACTAATTGTAGAGGATTAAGCGGGGCATATCTAATACATTGTTGATTTCTATTGTTATAATTAGATGATTGTGTGATGTTTTCGCGGTGGTAGAAAAATTAATTGAACATTAACCAGGCTTGTCATTTCTTTACAAACTCGAGTGAATTCTGTACTATTGATAATTTCATATTTTTTTTTACTTTTTCAAAATTCTATTTTATTGAATAATTCAATTAATATGTTTATTTCTTAATGACAAAATGCCTTGCAATTTCCATGCAACCATGACGTACTAAAAATGTAATGAAAAATATTTGAACCTCCAGATCGTTCAAGATTTTCGTTTCCTCGTCGGCACCCTCTACTCATCCAGCCAAAGAAAAAAAATTCTCCAATTTTTTTCTCATTCTCGCTCGTGATCCTCGTGAGTGCCAGGAGGACAATGTCCACAACGTCGATTTGCCTATCATTGCCCCGCGTTGCGAATCACATATACAGTGCACTCTCGGTACAATGACTGCCGGTCGTTCCTCCTTGACGATCACAAGCCAGGCGATTCGAGTAAAACGGCTGTTTGGTATCGCTCACGATCACGATTCGCCTACGGGACCGTGATCCATGTAGTGGTTTGGTCTCTCGTTTACCAGCCGATATACAATCGCGGTATCGATTGTCATGAGCGTCCCTCAGCCCTTCTACACCCGATTCTAAACACACTCGATACATCTCTCGTCCATCCGACGATAACGCCATCCACTTCTTTCGCTCGTCGAGAGTCGCCCATTGTTTCAGAATTTTCCTTGCCCCCGGATTCCCATGGATATTCAGGGGGGGGCCTCCCCCCCCCCCCCCTCCCCCTTTCCACAACACGCGCACAGGTTCAATGTCGTCGATAAAATCGATAGAAATGCTCGTAGCCACGAGGATATCCTCTCCTTCGTTTTTTCAACACTGCACGGGTGATGCCACTGCCGCCGACTCAATCCAATGGTATACACCAACTACTGGGGGAGCGTCACGAAACAGCCCAACGGATTACAGGACTATTGGCACGACATAGATTCCTGGAAAAGAAAAAAATTTTCGCTGTCTTCATGAAAATAATTTATTTATGGTAGTGAGTGGGTCTTTTAAAGATTACAGGGCGAATTAAATATTCTCGGCTGATGAAAATTAATTAAATCATTAGTGCGAGTAATTGGTGCAAAGGTCTCGATTATTTCCACCTAATAGTGTCCATTGAATATTTTTCCCAAACATTATTCGATAGAATTATTCAATGTTGAAATTCTGTGATATTTCAGGGAAGCGCAATTAAAATGTTCGAAACGTAAATCGTACACGTGAGATAATAATTTTTAAACGCGTAAGTTATGATGAAAATGGTCTAAAACGGAAGGTCTCATTGCCTTAAAAATTCATTGAAACCCAACGTTTTGTTGACACTGCATGAGTGATGCAACTGCCACCGACTTCCCAATCTACTAGTGCACACGCGCTACTGGCAGAGTGTCACGAAGGAGTCCAAAGAATTGTGGGCCTATTGGCACGACATAGATCGCGCGGAAAAGGAAGGGATGTTTTTTTACCCTTCTACTTGTATTTGTGTTGGTTACTCTCGAGTGCTTTGGAATATAAACCCAAAGCGATGTTCAAGTACTACGTGATAACGTTACCCGAGTCGATATTGAAATAACAAAAATAAGGGGTAAAAAACAAATGGTGATTTATTACCCGCCGCGGTAGAATATTACGAATGAGCGTCCAGATGGGCGGGGGGAGGGGGGCGGGTTACCACCCCTGCACCACCCCCATGTCGATGGATAAAACGGATAGGTTGTGCCAGATTCGCTTCGAAATATAAATCCGCGTGTTGGTAGCTTTTTTTAACGTATATAAAACGCTCCAAATCGAATAAAGATCCTAGCACTGATATCTCCCCCGAAATCGCGTACCCGATCGTATCGTATACAATTTTATAACGAATATCATCCACCTCAAACCCGAGCGTCCTTGTTATTTATACATACTGAAACTATCACAGACGTAACTGACAACGGCACTTGCATTTTTATTCATTCCTTTTTTTTTTGTTTGTGGACGCTTGTGGGTGTACAGCTGGAGGGAAATGTAATTCAAAATAGAGTTTTTGTTTGTGTGAGTGGGATAAGGGATCTCGGGGTACATTACTCCGGATATTCTCTCATTATTTGGTGCTCTCGGGAGATATCGGAGATATGAGGGATATTTATCCGCATTTCAGGCCACCGGAGTTTTAGTCTTGCTTGATACTTTGAGAGAGTGGAAAATTATTGAGAAAATTATGATGGAAATTTTTCCGTAAATTGAGCAATTTAATTATAACATAGTGGTGATGACCGCATTTTATGCGCTGTTTTTATTTTTTGGGGATTATTTTTTTTGGAATCACAAGTATTCTATATTTTTTCAAATGGTTTAAATGGTTTGGAAACTTCTGGTTTGAGTTTCGACTTAGTGGTAGAGCGCGTATGATTGTTTAGTTGTTGAGGATAATTTGGTGCTAAATATTCATGTTTACTGCTCAATAATGCGCCATCTCATTAAACTCTATAGATCGAATTTAATGTCACTCACTCGTCACTTGTCACTTAAGGTTCTTTATTTTTCTATGTCCACATTATTTGCAAACGAATTCAAAAAATACAAAACATGAAACCATTGCAATAATTCCATTCGGAAGCCAGAAGGCAAATTTCAAAATAGGAAAAAATGTGGTTGGCGTCGATGAAAGGGTGAATCGGTCAGGAGAGACAGATGTACAGCCGATGTGTGGGTGTCGGCTGAATGCTGTCTTCGCGGGTGTTTGTGCATATATTCATCTCGACTATTTCCGTTCGGAGATGGGTGCGAGTGAGTAAACGCGCACTTACTCGGGACTGATTAAATATATATTAGAGGAGGGACGCTGAGGGCCCCGGGTACGCCACGGGGGTCGTGGTATTTTCAAGCCAAGGGGTGGGGGACAGCTCGTATGTGTGGAGGGGGGGTCCTTCGAGGGTGCGGTCTGCTGGTGCCTCAGTGCAGAGGGAGAGGACGCACCTCTTATTCTTAACGAATGAGCGTTATGATCCACGTGGATTCTTGCATTGATGTACCTGGCGTCCCGCAGCGAAGCTAACCGGAATGAACTTGACGGAGTCCTGATTTCAATGTCATCGTAACAGGACATTATTATTTAAATGATTTAAATGGTTTTTCTATTTCATTCATTTTTCGAGAACATTCAAGAGACTTTATTATTTAATTTTTTTTTCTTTAGAAGACATTAAAAAAAATCAATTACTGCCGAAAAGGGAATTTACTGCTTCGAAATCATTTAAATTCAAAACATAAAAAGACAATGATGTTTTTTAATCAATTTGGTTTTCCTGTTTTATCTTTTTCTTTTATTCCAAAACATTAGAGAACGATTTGAGTATTAAGTTTCTTCATCATGAGAAGTTCAGTCGTGTAATTATCAAACATGAACGCTCTTTTTTGAAAAAATGGGGGAACAGTAACGTTAGGAGTCTAAAAATTTTCGCTGTTCGTAAAATGACAACAACAAACAAGTCAAATATTTTCGATAACGATAGTTTCAAGGGGGAAAAATAGGAACTTTTGTCATCGTTCAATCGAATTACTAATCGCAGCACAATTAATTTCGTTCTCCAAAAATTATTTTCATAAATTAAGTATCAGTAATGCTGTACTGATCATTGACATAAAAAAAAATGTTAATTTTTTTGTCTGGAAATCTCTTCGATTCAATAGAAATTATCCGGCTATTTTTTTTTACTTCACAATAGTTCTTCTCAGAAGCTTTACATTGCATAATTTAAATGATAATTAATTCCAGGCGAGTCCCATGTCTCCGTCCTTTTTTACTAACTTCTCAACGACGATTAGGCGTTATTGGAAACGGAAGTGGGCATTTACCTACCGCGTAACGGTTATGCCTTAGTACTAAAAAAATAAAGAGAAATATTTTCGTTTGAATTATTACAGCCTCTGCGACTTGTTCATTAATACCAATGAGACGAAAGATGACGAGACAGGGTCTCTCTCACCGCTGAATATCCATTTTTGAGGGACGACAAAAAATCGTGTCGCACGTGCATTTTTCTATCCCCTGAATGCTCTGTCTTCGTCTCTCCGCATTTATTTACCATTGTTTTTTTCGGTGACGCATCTACGGTCATCGGTCATTAAGGCGAGGGGGCTACCGGGTGTCCGTGAAAATGTTGGCGTCTAATGAGCCGATCATAATGGGCGTATGGTCTGGCCTCGACGAGACTCGACAGGTATAGCGTGTGTTACTGGGCTCTCTTCTGTACTGGGGCGAACGACGATTCCGCCTGAGAACATCGTTCCCGGCAGGCCACCACTCTCTCTCGTGACCGATCACGCGATACTGACAAAGGGCCACGAGCCAAAGGGTTGAGAAACGCTCGATATAAACGTTTGTTTCAGAAACTTAGCATTTTTTTGGGTGGTATTAAATATTGACAACCCGACATTATGGAAAAAATTAATTATTCGGTAGGACATAAAGTAGGGTTGAAAAGTCGGTAGGAAACATCTCTTACTTTGATAGAAAAAAATTATTCAATTTCAGTTTTCGCTAAAATATTTTGCGTATAGACAATATCTCAATAAAAATCATATACTCTGGGTTGACACTCAGGAATTTATCATTTTTTTAAAATTCTCGATTGAAATATTAAATTTGAATTGCAAAAAAAAATGTTCTATTCTGGAAAGGTTAAAATCATTCATGTTACTCTGATGCCGATCAATTGAAAGATTTTCAATAATTTTTCTTAATAATCCCGGCAAGAGGAGATTCATACGGACAGTATAAGAGCGTTCAAAAGTTTTGGAATTTTCGGTTTATTTAATTACAGATTTAATTGTTAACGGTCCTAATATCAATTTCTACTCCAGAAATTCACATTTATTGAGTCATTTAACGAGTCATAGGCAACCAGAGACGACAAAAATAAACAATTATTAAATAGAATCATTTTGAAATTAAAAAAACACAATATAATGAATAACAATACATTTACAATAAACTTAATGAAAATAATTACTAAATGTAATTATTGGTTGTGATAAAAAATGTTGTTATTAACGAAAAAACAAGTTATTCATTTCTTCCGATAATTATCAATCATCCCACGGGACTAATTAATTTTCTGAATTAAAAATTCTGAAATGATCTTTTTTTAATGATCCTCACATTGTACCAAGTCACATCCAGCGGGGTAAGATCGAGAGGAGACGCTCCCCGTCAGATAAGTCATAATAGCAGGGTGAGCGTTGTTAATAGTCAACACGGGATCACACCGAGATAGCGCGCTAATGTACGCATTTATTTGAAATATTAAACCGCACGATGTTACTCCGTTCAACTGCCAGGGTAAAAGTGAGATAGAAAAAGGTGGAGGAGCGTTCATTCTTGTTTCACATCCACTGCGATAGGCGGTGGTGCGGGAGAGGGGAAGAGAATGGACAATTATTAATGATGATAATTAACCAAGATTTTAACTGGTCACTTCGTGACTTTACAATTGTACGTCTGCAACACTACTGAGGTATGCGAGTGGGCGATGGACAGAACGTTTAAAAATTCATATTTATGAGGGATTATTAAAATCATTATAATTGATTGAATAATTAAATAGTACGCGATATTGATTGGAGACAAGTACTTTTGAACGGTACAAAATTATTTATTTATCTCCATCGAATGAATTCAATGATTTTACGAATTCTGACGATTGAGTGAAGTCGCTGCTTTAAAAATGAGTACAGTGGATTTTTTATCAGAGTTGCAACGAGAATTTCACTATTTATTTGGTTTCTCATGAATATATGGATATTCAATGTCAACATGTCAAAATTCATGAGTATTATCGGAGTTTCTCAAATTTTTATTGATACTCAACAAATACTAAATGATTGAATTGCGTTAATCTTGAAATTCAGATTTTTCAAGGATGAAATTCTTTGACATTTGAGCGGAATATTTGAAATATGATTCAAATTTTTGAAAAAAAATGCGAGTGGGCGACTAGCAGCGCGTTCAAAAAATCATACTTATGAGTATATGATTTTATTCAATATGACATTTATTCATCATATGGATTTGATGTAATTATACAAATTATCACAATTGACAAAATAATCTAGAATAATTTACAATTGATAGACAGAAAAGCTTAAAAAATTCGTTCTTTCCGAAATAATTTCCATTTTCATCTTCAAAACTTTCAATAGATTTTATTTTTAATCTTATACAACGATTCGACTCGAATTGGATACTGAAACACGTTTTGCATCGAGCCTGTATGTACTGTCTACAATCCAAAGGTACAGAGGGACGTAAAATATGCACGAGTTGAGCAAAAAAGTGAAACTCATCGTCGAAATCGAAGAGGACCAAGTGCTTCTCGCGCTCGATTCATTTGTTATCTCTGGGTTGCATTCGAAGCCCAGCCTTAGACGGAAAATAAGAGAATGAGGAGGAAACAAAAAGCAAGAAAGGAAAGAGGATGCAGGGTGATGGTGGGGGGCATTCAAATGAAAGAATGCCGGGGGTGGTGGGGAAATGGTTGATTCGGGCTTCGGGATGACACTTCTCGTTTGTGATTTATGCCCTCCTACCTCGCTTGACCATCATCTCACCGCGGGATCTTCAGTATCTTCTCGTGATGCTTCAGTTAACCTCGCCAGAGTCGCCAGGATTCACACAAACATGTTGTGACAGTGAAACTGCCCCCAAAGCTCGTGTGTACTTTGTGAACAAGGGAAGCTACCCTAGGGAAGGGAAAATTTCATCCTTCGAGCAAAAATTTTCAAATGAATTACGTTACACATGCTTTTTCGTCGGCAGTGCCACTTTATCAATGAAAAGTCAGAATTTCTTGAGACAATTAAATCTCCAATATTGATCAACAGAATTGAATTCCTCAGCAAATCACTTTTCGTTTATACAAACAAAAATACACAACTATACTCCTATTGCAATGCTATTTCAACTAAACTGTAAAAGTTTATGATGTTGTGTCACAATGTCACACTAATATTTAGTAAATTTCAGAAATATTGGCTGCGTGTGGATTTTCTTAATATAAAAATGTTAACTATGTTATTTCTTGCCTGTATGCACAACCGTGTGTGTATTCCGCTTCTTTTTCTGGCCTCTAACGATCCATTTGAATAACTACCTGGTTACATTGGTGTATCGTTGCCTCGAGTCTTCAAGAGTCAATTAATCATTTCGCTTATTCAATATCTCACGGCTAATGTGTCGAGTGAGATTATATTCACCCACACTTTTTTTCTCCTCTGTTCTCAAACCTCCTCTTGTTTCAGTGGTATTATGTACCACTTCGATCAACGCCATTGTCTTTTTTTTTTCAAATACAACGGATGATACACGGAGAGAACCCTCATCGGTTAATCTTGTATTGAAGTATCTCGATGTTCGAATTTTTATTCTCTTTACTCACTTTTTCGTTGGCCTGAGTGTGAAGTTGAATTAGCACCTAAAGATGAATTAACATACGGGCCCCACAGCCGTTTTTCCGTCACTTCTGACGCTGAGTATTCACATTAACTGTGTAAATAATGTAAAGTGGTGGAGCGAGAATTAGTGGATGAATAAAAGGAGAGATGGGGAATGGCAAAATTGAAATGACTGACACGCGCCAAAAATGAGGTGTGGGGAAATGATGACAGCCGCGAGCCAGTGGAATAACAGCATTTACATGATATCCGGGTTGAATTTTGTTCAACGAAACTGTTACATTATACAAGATGAAGAATTTTTGGGTAAATACGTATGATGAGGTCAAGTGTGTTACCCATTTAATTCTTAAAAATCATGGTTTGTTTTGCATTGCATTGGATTTTAACAAGTAAAAAATATGAAGATTTGAAAATTTCGTTTTTTTCTTTATGAACATTTAATAATAACAGGAAATTTTTGAATAACAAATTTAATTGACAGTTAAATGAGTTATCATTAGTTTTATTACGTCTGTAGTTCTGCTAAAGACGTCTATATAATAATTAAATGATATGATAAATTGATGCATTGTACACGTTATTCGGGAAAATAACGAGCCTCGATATTGAATGCGAGTAACCAGCGTGTGCCTTCAGGGTTGCGATTATTTAACTCGAAAGGGTGAAGAGGCGGTGGGGGGAGGTTGGGAGGAGAGTAAGACCGAGGGGGTGGGAGGAATTACGTTGGCAACGAGAGCCTCGTCGTTTTTTTTGAGCGCCGCAAGCCCACGGGGGAATCTATACTCTCATTCTGGCTTCGAGTTTATGGTGGCGAGGGTAAACAGACGAAATTATATCGGAGAAAAATTACTCCGAGATAATAGTGATTAATGACTCTGGTTTACGCCGTGTGCGCGAGGGTCCACTTGGTACCGCCGGTTAAAATATTGAAGCCCGTTGAATTTTTATAAATACTGGGGGAAATTTAAACTGTGGCTCTCACTCTCTGTACGTGAGACTTTTTGGTGGATTCATGTATATATTCATGTATATATTTTTTAAATTTTACTTCAATCGCTGAGAACAAGAATTAGGCTCAACGGGTGGATGCTGCCATCTAACGGAGAACGGGGAGAGTTATGCGGGTAATGATTTATTTGAATTTACCGCCATCCTTTAGGGATTGATATGTGGAGGGTGCTCTTTTGTCATTTTTTCGCGTTTCGATTTTGTTTGTCATTAATTGATCATAATCGTTCTCGTCGGATTTCATTGGATGTCATTTTTTTTCAATTATGGTAATTATTTAATGAAAACGATTGTTTTCATTACCATTTGGTAATCAAAACTATTTTAGTCCTGTCGAAAATGTAGAATTATTCTGAATTGGTCAAAACTGCTCGGTTTTTTTGGATTATTTCCAATTCTTCATTAAACAAATGCAATTTAAACAATTTTAATTCATAAACAAAATTGTTTGAATTTTTGTATTTATTGCATCTTAAAATTTGTTTTGAGAAAAATCGTTTGTAATTACATGAAATATTCCGATTTTTCTTACTTCCCGTCTATCATACGAACGAGAATGAAATATTGCGGAGACGATTTGGCATCGTCCGAGTACGAAGACAGACGGGACGAGTAATCTTTCCTAATTAACACATTAAGACTAATCAGAGTCGGTTGGGTTATTCTCGTTCAGTAGGAGCCCACTCGCCTAGATTTAGCCATTCCTCCGTTTTAAATTAATTCTAATTATTTCCATACACTAGTGGGTCGACCGAATCATAAAATACGTTGGCTTTAGACACGAAACTCATCGCGCGGGCGATTCGTCATTACTGCCTGCATACTTAAACAAATTTCACGCCAACAATTTTTGCGAATTTCTTTTCATGTTGATGGTTGTTGCGGCCTTTTGTGCTCTGATATCGCGGAAAGTAGGGCCGGGGGAAGTAGATGACGGGAATGATTTACAGAATGCATAATTGGTGCGACTTCAGATGTGCCTGTACTGCATGCCTTGGATTCTTTTTCGTGTGCTAATACAGACAATGGCCGCGATGACTCTACGTCGTGGAAAGAGAGCTATAGCGGAGCAAGGATCACCGGTGTGATTTGACCTGAGATAGCAAAGACAGGCAACTTGCATTCATTCGTGTCGGAAGAGCCGCGGCCTATTCGAGCGCGTGTTTAACACGTGCCCGGTTAAATATTTAAACCAGTTTCATTTGGCAATTTATGATTGCCGACAAAACTCGGGTGAAGTAGAGCGATTTTTTTATTACTCTCCCAAGATCAACGTAACTTTTGTAAAGTAATTGACGCCATTGGTATTCTTAAGAGTTTATAAATTTTCGAAGTTTAAAAAAAGGAATAATTACTTAACTGACTTGGTAAATTTATGAGTGATTCAATAATCACCAAATGCGAAAATATTGCAATTTTTTCATGATCGGTTATATCCAATAAAGGATGAAAGTAAAATTTTAAGGATGAATTTTCATCGGACTAGATTTGGACGTGCGCTCAGATTCGAAAAATCATTTTAGAAACTTGCCAATACCCTATATCGATGGGAAATGAGCCGACTCGGACACAAAATCCGAATCCGATTGAAAATAAAATTTTAAATGTTAATCTTTAAAAAAAATTAATCATTTGTATTTATCTCTAAAATAAATTGTAAATTTTTGAACTTTTCTATGAAAAAAAAAAAAAACGGATGAAATTTTTCGAATGGAACAAACCCCGAGGCGATAGGACCAATAGTTTTTGAGATATCGCCGAATGTGGTCAGCCAGTCGAAAATCGCTGAAATCGGAGGGCCTCAGCGGCCAAAAAATGGAAAATTAAAAAAATCCCTAAAAATGAAATCTGAGAGGCTGTATGGATCGGAAATTTCCCCAGCTTTCCAAATCCATTCAGATTTTGGAGCTACGCCTGATAGTTTTCAAGATAGCAGCAGTTTTGTGCCAAAAATTTCTAAAAAGGGCCCTAAAAGTCGCTAAACGGCTTAAAATATCCTGGAAGTGATGCGAAAAGGGCCCAAAAACGAGAGTAGAAACCCCTATAACCCTCTCAGTTGTCAAAAGTCCGTAAAAACGATGATAACATGCTGAAAAATCGGAAAAACTCAAAAAAGGTGCAAAAAGGTCCAAAAGAAGCCAAAAAGGGCTACCCAGGGCTCATCTTCCTCCAGAAAAAACTCGGATTCGGGCACTCCAGTCGGCCAGCTGGACAGCCAGTCCCCCCCTTTCCATTTTCGCGATTTTCATCGAAGTTGGCACTCTTTTGACGGTATCTCAAAAACTATTGATCCTATTGCCTCGGGGTTTGTTTCATTCGAAAGCTGAGCTCATTCCCCATCGATATAGGCTATTGCGAATTTTCTAAAATTATTTTTCGAACCGTTTTTGCAATTTTTCTGAAAATCGTAAAATTAATAAAAAAGCGATGAAAAAATCATTTCAGAAACTTTCCAATACACTATATCGATGGTAAATGAGCTCAGCTTTCGAATGGAACAATCTGCGAGGTGATCGGATCAATAGTTTTTGAGATATCGCAGAAAACGTGTTCAGCCAACCGAAAATTGCTCAAATTGGCGGGCCCCAGGAGCCAAAAATTAGAAAGTTAAAAAAATCACTAAAATCGAAATCTGAGAGGCTATATCAATCGGAAATTTCCTCAGCTTTTCAAATCCGTTCGAATTTTGGAGCTAGGCCTGATAGTTTTCGAGATATTGGCAGTTTTCTGACAAAAATTTCAAAAAAGGGCTCTAAAAGTCGCTAAACTGCTTAGACAACAACAATAATCCATATATATAGGAAATTCTGTAAAAAATCAAAATGGCCATACTATACAGTATAGATGTATAGTATAGTAAGAATAGATCGGTAACAAAAAACGTCACCCTCTTTTTTTTAATCAAGGGAAAATGTTATTATAGTCGATTTCGGACACTAATTTTCAAGCGATCAGTGAATCCAATTCGACCGTATATTGAACGATCGGCGCCATCTGTGAGTTGCCGTGCGGACCTGCATGGTCCACCGCACGTCCGACCAGCAGTCCGAAGCCCGAGCTCGGCAAATAAAAAAAATTCAATAATTCCATTACTGGACCCTTATCAACGAAAACATTATCAATTATCCCGACAAAGCCCGTAATTTATCGTCTCATTGATAAGAAAAATGTTTC
This sequence comes from Psyttalia lounsburyi, assembly GCA_030522865.1. Taxonomy (NCBI): domain Eukaryota; kingdom Metazoa; phylum Arthropoda; class Insecta; order Hymenoptera; family Braconidae; genus Psyttalia; species Psyttalia lounsburyi. The sequence continues at coordinate 28,669 of JAPYZN010000253.1, forward strand.
ATTACGGACAACAAAATGAGAATTGCAAAAAAATGCAATTGCCGGTGAATAGGATAATGGATTGCGTCAGTGTAAATGGACTCGCGGAGGAGGTCGACAGAATGAGGGTGGAAAAAAAGTTAAAGCCAGTGAAAAAACCGAGATGCTTTATCAATGAACCCGACATTAGATTAATTTTCCTCTCTTGATGGGTGCCTAGTCGACGATGACTTTTTTTAATTTAGTAGAAATTGAATTTTATAGAAACTGGGTGGCGCAGAGACCAGGGGCCCTCACCCGATGTTATTAACTCGAAAAGCTTCGTATCCCGGAGTGGATGAGAGGTCCACAGGGGCGTCTTGGAAACGCCCGTGGAAGGTTCTTTTCATCTGGATAAATATTTGAAACGTCTCCTGACAGTCTTGAGAGGTTCATTACGCGGGATTACCAAGGCGACTCATATCGACGACTTAGAAATTCTCACCGATGTTGCAAAGAAGTACTGTGAATCAAAGGTCTTTACACTGGCTTGATTCGAAATGGAACGAATTAGTTTGTACGACCTTCGTGGATTTTTTTTTCCACGGAAAATCTTTTCATGGCGACTGGGCCAACGCTCGCAATCAAGCGCGAGAATATTCTTTGAGGAGTTGGCAACGGTAGGATTGAGTGTTATTATGGGTGCAAAGTGCAGTCAATTTCAATTGATTCCATAATTTCGTTGCGTCTATTAGATGATTGTTTCATTAGACGTCTGAAGTTTTCGAGTGACATTGAATTAAGGTCACGGCAGTCCATTAGTTTATTGTATTAGAGGAAATAATCCTGCGAACGGTTGATTAGTAATTTTCCAGAGAGAGTGCATTACCACTCAAAGTCGCTGGATATTTAAATAACCGCAGACGAATAAAAATTTTTAATTAGTTTGAAATTTCAATCTCTTTCGCTCTTGAAAGTGTTTGGTTAATTACACCATTCAGCAAAAATTGTGAATAAGTCCACATCTGAATAAGTTTTATTGAGCAGTTTATAAATTTCACTGAGCAATTTGGAAATTCACGGGCACTGCTAGATAATTTTATTTATCAGTCCCTATATTGTACCAAACGAGTCAGGTAATTTTTACTGAAAATTTCTCTTCGTGCATTTGAGTAATTTGCCTCGGTACGCTCATACCCATCAGACATCATTGGCATTTTTTTCTCTCCATTGAACGGCTAAAATTAGCATCTTCAGGTATAAACATAACCCTTGGTTACTTTAACAAAACACGGGCGTCGATGTTACAGGCATTCACTGTGTGATGTATGCATTGAAAACTATTAGATATTCAAATAAAACAGATTGCATTATGCCTGCCACCGCGTATAATACCTCGTTTCCTGCGACTATTCGCATCGACGAAAATTGCCACTATTATTCTTATTATATTTTATTTATTAGACGCCCCGACCTTAATCCAACGTGGCGCGGCCTCGATATTGCGACCAGCACGACATCTCTTTTCTCCATAGGATATAACACGCCTGGGATGTACAATGCCGATAAGGTTATTCCCTTTTATTTCGTTGAATAAATGTATTTTATGATAACGGTCAGATTAATCAAAACAATGGGCTACAAAACAAAAATTTTAAAAGCTTATCGCTGATATATCATCACGATATTGCGGGCTTTCTGGGATTTACCGGCGTTCAATATCGCCAGCGAGAGGAGCTGGAGGTGTTCGGCTGATTCGAGGTCGTGTATCGATAATCATTCCTCTTTTCTTGGGTAGAATCGATACGCCGGGGCATTACTAGTCATAATTTTTTCGATGCAACACGTTTTGGTGCGCGGTTACGGAAACTCGGTAAGTGAGGCTTTAAATTGTTGTATGTATCGGGCTACAAGGCCTGAGGGAAAAACCGTCTCGCTTCATTAGGGCTTTCGTTTTTTTTTACTGTTGTTCTCTGTTGGAAATTTTTGACAGAAATTTTTCGTACACAGGTATCACTAGACTGATGAAATTTAAATTTCAACCGGTGAATATTTTATGGAATTTTGTCATTAAAACTACAATTTTTACGGCGAAATACAGAAAAATTAAGGTTTAGTGCCATTCGTCACAAAATTTTATTTTTTCCGAACAACGTTCTCCTTGAAAACTACTTGCAAATTTCCCGGTAATTTTACATGAAACTGACATAGCATATGAATGGAACTCGTCAACTTTCTCCTATAACTGCTGCTCATAATCACCTGTTAATAACTAACCCAAGAAATTTATACCCCAGAAGATTCCTCTGAACCATTCAACAAATTGGTCCGATGGGCCATCGGTAACAGTATGTTTTTGGTTGATTGTGAGGGTACACGCGATGAGATGAAACGGCAATTAATTTAACCCATCGGGCTCCTAATCCGGTCGGTCGGGCAAAGACGACGTAGAATTCCGTGAAACTGAAGGACCAAACCGATCAGATCTGTCCCTTTTTGCGGCACCGCACCACCACTCCGTGTATACCCGCAGCCGCCAATCTAATTAATAACGGATCGGCGCCTGATTCCACCTTTCGCCTCCTTTTGAAAAAAAAATCCCCAACCCAATCATACATACAGAAAAAAGGAGCACTAACACATTCGAATTCCAGTGCCGAATGGCTCCTGGGGCTCTCGATTTAAATTGAAACGTTGGGAAACAAAGGAAGTGGCCCAGTGCGAAATTAAACGAGGCAGTACCCCGGGTTGCGGGGGTAAAATCGAACCACAAAGGAACTTTCACACCCGATTGGACAGGACCCACTGTACTATGGCTCGGCTGAAGGCTACCAGTTTTGAATTGCCACGCAAGAATTTCTAATAACGAGTAACGTCCTATCGCTGGGCCGCTCTCCGGGCGTGGAGTGTTGGTTTGCAAACTATCGGAGTATCCACTGTAGCTTGAAGGGAAGCATTGAATTCAGTTCAGAGATTGGGTCACAGACGCAGAGATCGACCCAAGAGATCTGTACCAAAGAAAATTGAACATTTTTCGGGGGACGTTCTATTTAAATTGGGGGATTCCATTATACTTCGGAGTATATGATAACAGAAGTCGGTCTTGACCGGGGCAGGACTTCAGTTCTATAGCAATTCTTTCTAGAAGTGTCTGGTTTTATATTCAGGACTGACTGGTGTTGGATACACTTTTTGCGCCGAGTCTCAGGAGTCTGAAACATGTGTTCATTCGAATGTGAAGAATTTGGGGATTTCAATTTTGTTTGCATGAATATTAATTTTAATAATTTTCAAAATAATTTACAGGAAAATATGGAATCATTTAGGAATTTTATTTTTTATCTGTGTCAATATACTAAATTCAGTTCAATGTCACTTGCCCACTCGCGAAAAATCTCAACTGCCCTTAAAATTACAATTTTTGTTCCTAACTATGTAATTAAAATAATGCAAACTCACTAGAATTCTATTCAAACCCTGAGGTTCAACAATTCGTTTCCCCCGCTGCAAACTCGGAATGATGATTTTTTAAATTAATGTCAAGCGGCTCATGAAATTTAAATTTATCTCCAATTGCATTGACTTATTGAATTTATTAGAATGATGTCAGCGTTGAATTAACGAAAAAACTCTCCACCCTTATTGAAATAATCCAATTCTCCTCTCATGTTTATTATATCCATCATCCACATCGGTCAAAGGTCATTAGTCCAATTGAAACAAGCGTTCTGATTCAATTTAACATAAACGTATGTTACAAGGAAGAGTTCATTAAAATCAAGTCTCATGAATTAACCGATTCCATTCACATCCGGTGTATCACGAAAATGTTGGGGCTTGTAAAGTGATAGTAGTTAAATCTCGCGTAATGTGCCTAGCCGAATAGACATTATGCGGGTCTAATTGCTGCCAATAGTCGACGATAGTTGTGTGGCAATAGATACTGGGGGAGCGTGGATAAAAAAAATACGAGGAAGACGTCGATAAAAAAAAATAAACCGAGTTGAGAGGGAGGCCTATCTACACTTGGGACTCTCTCAAGTGCCATGGGAGCGTCTGGGACTCGCGAGCCGTCACCAAAGAGCATGGAATAAAGGAAAAGGCTCACAGGACGCAAGCAATTATACTGTTTAATGATGGTATAGACGAATGGAACATCCGTTATAGTAAGCGTTGTTTTGGTAATTACTACCTAATGCCCGCCCCATCATTATATCCTGTGCAGTGTTTTCGGGTTATGCAGACATTACTTTTGTATTGGATCTCTTCAATGTAGATTTTATTACCGAAATTTTCCAAATCTAGCGATTATTCAGTAGTATTTACTCCGGGAGAGTGAATCTTGGATACATTGATTCCGGTAGAGATCACCGAAAAATTCAGGCAATTGAAATTCACTGTTTTTATTGAAAATACTATTAAAAAATGAAAATTCCAATTAAATTTTGTCACTTTCGATCATTTGAATTTTACAGTATTCAATGAAACGAGATTTTTGAAGGCCACATAGCAATGGGAATTCTGCAATATTATCAAGATTTAGAAAGCAGATTTTATGAATTTCTAAATTAAGTACGACATTTCATGAACAATTGAATTATTGAACACTGATTCTTCTTGACTTAAATTCAACTGCACAACTTCACAAATTATATTTTACATTTTACAACGATTCTCAATCGGTATTTACAAGCTCCCTAAATCCCCCCTCCCATCTCCCCACTTCATTCTCATTAATTCCTCTCGTCCCACCTCATCTTGTTCTCTCACGTTCCTTGCCCCCGCCGAAGGCTCCCATACACCCAAATGTAATGAAACTTTCAGCACTCGTTAGCCGAGTAGTCCGAAAATGCAAATTTGAAATAGCGCGGGATTTAGCCCCCACAGCCGTGGAAACGACTTCGCCACGCTCGGACAATCATCAACACCCAACTGCATCGAGTAAAAGTGCTAATAGAAGGGGTTCCCCGTCTAGTTGGATGCCGCGTCGAGGTTGAAATGGAAAACGGGGGCGGGGGCGGAAGGGGTGGCCCGGAACATACCCGACGAGTTTAATTATCGGGTTAAACGTAGCGAGCGTTGATTCTGATGAGAGTTCCGGATTCAAATGAGTGTCTCTCTCTCTCTCTTTGCCGTACCCAGTCGACGATTCGGGCGAGGGGGGCGGCGGGGGTAGGGGTGTCCCTGGGTTTCACTACGTGACTGTCACGAGGACGGGCTAGTTAACTAACTAACAGTACGGACAGTTGACGCGGACCGAGCGAGTTTTGGGAGTAGAGACAGAGACTAAAGTGATGGAATGGCGAGCGAGAGAGATGTGGGGAAAGGAGTGTGCCACCAGAGGTGGTGGGTTATGGCTGCCTGAAACACAGTCGATCTGTGGGGGAGATACGGCACGTACCTATATAAGCCCCCGATGACATTGTTCGCACTCGGATTCATATTCAAATTGGCCTAGCGCCGACGGATTGCGATTATTGCGATTATTATTGCCGCACCGTTTCGCCAAAGCGGGGATGCAAGAGAGAGAGAGAGAGAGAGAGAGAGAGAGAGAGTCGGCGGCAAAATGGGCGGGGGACGGGAGGGCTACGGCGGAGTGGAAAGGATGTGAAACGTGGATTTTGGGGATATAACTCGTCGCAGTCACCAGGCACATCATATTTCGTGAACACAAGTCTGATGGGAGTTTCGAGATTGCCATCGTCTTTCCGGGAGGACGGAGCGGTTCTACTTTTGTGCGCTTTCGTGAATCTCTAACGGTAATGACGGGTGGAGGGAATACGAGGACTAATGGGTGAGGGGGGTAGTATTTTTTGGCACTGAGGTGGAATGCCATTGGAGCATTAGGCTGGTCAACTCGTGGTTGAAACGAACGCAACCGCAAAGCTAATTTAATTCTTTAATAGAAGTATAATAGTATAGTTTTTAGAAATGTGGAAAAAATTTCAAAATCCTCTCCGTGGTAATTTTTTAATTGCTGTATCTAGTAGAGTGAAATAAAAAACTTCAGTTGATAAAATTAGAAAGTGAATCGAGCGAGGGTAGAATATGCGGATATTGTAATTTGAATTGTCGGAACTACATGTTTATTCGTTTATTAATCGATCAATTTAGTTAGTTAATATTCGACAACAAATTTGATTTGATAAGCTCACATGAATAATCCAATAATCCCAAATTGCCAAGTTGAGTACGAAATTTCATAAATCATTTCATTTTTAATTAGATAGGAGAATCGTTCAACAGTGTCGTCCAGGATTTATTCATCCAAAGTAATTTACATAATCGTCACTGACCGTCCAACTCCATTTTCCTAATGTTATTCAACATTCAAGAAATTCGATATCAAAGTGATACATGGCTTTCGAATATATTCGAATATATATAACTCGTCAGAGTCACCAGACATCATATTTCGTGAACACAACTCTGATGAGAGATTCAAGATTACCGTCTTTCCGGGAAGACGGTGAGGTTATAGTCTTGTGCGCTTTCTTGAATCTCTAACAATAATGACGATGAGTACGGGGGAATGAGGGATGAAAAATCGGCTGAGGGTGGAAGGGGGAAACAGAGGTAAGCGGAGGAGAGTGTATCGGAACCGCACCGGGTCCCTGGGGAAGGACATCCGAAACCGGATAAGAATCCACTGGAGGGCCCTGGGATGTAATAACGTTGTACACGGCCGTGGGGTGGGGGCGGATGAGTGACGAGAGGAATAATAATAACGAGCGATAGGCGCGAAAAGACGATGAGAGGGACGCTGTAAAGGGGGAGGAGAATGGATTAATGTACCGAGAATCGTGCCAATTAAAAATCCAATTAAAGAAAAGCGTCGGAGTGAGTTTAAATGAGAAGTTTTCGGCCCGAATCAAAATCGTTTCCGACCGATAAAGCGAGCGTTCATTTGTTAACGGTTGTAGGAACCATTTCCACAGCTTAGTCTCACTCTCCCTCTTTTCTTTTAATTTCTTTTATTTTTTTTGCGCAGGACTCTCTTTCTCGCGCTCACTTTGCTACTTTAACTTGACAGCAGCCGTTAATTTCGGCGACGGCCACGACGTTAGTTTTATCGCTCGTCATTTTTTTAAGTGCAAATGAGTTCGTTCTTTCCTACTGTATACCCCACTCCAATTCACCCCCCTCGTACTCTCTCTCTCTCTTGCTGTACCTTTTTTGTCTCGGTGAGTTTTCTTCTCCATCCGCGTCCGCCGTGGACCAAGGATCCTCCATTATTTCTTTAATTTAAAAACGGAACGATTTCTACGCAAGGTGACTTGCTGGATTAAAAACCCAGGACGCCCTCCTCTTTTTTTTTTATCACGAACCCCTCGTACTCCGCCATCAACCTCTTCCACCGGAGTTTTTCCCTCCCTTATTCACACAGCGGGCTTACTCTCCGCACAACTAACGTCAGCATTTTTATTCACACTAGATGAGTGTATACCACGGCTTTTGCGGTGTTTTGCGAGAGTTTAATGATTACAGTTTAGTATATCATTTTTTTTAAAGATATTTGGATAGGAAAGGTTCTTAGTTGAATAAGGGTTCATAAGATTAGAAAATTGCAATCCCAATGAGTACTACGATAATTTGAGATTTTGAAGATAAAGTCATTAATTTGTAGCAAATTGTCCTCAATTATTGATGGTATTGGTACACAAATTTTAAAAAGTCTGATCATTAACGACTTTTATCACTAACAATAGCCCAAAAAATGAGATGAAATCATTGAAAATTCTAGGAAATCACTGTATTGTAGGATTTTCTACTTTACGAATTCTACAATCATACATCCATATGAAAATACAATATGGTTAAAAAATAAATATCTAGCTATTTATAACGCTGATCAATTATTTCCACTAAGTTTTCAATACATGCATTTATTTCGTTATTCATTGCAAAATTCGGTGCATCCATGTCTGTTCAAGAGATTAAATATATTGTTATTACCAGTGATTCTTCCTCAAAGGTCTCTCAAATAGTCATCAACAACTTAATTGCCTACTGCCACCTCTGGTCCCAACTCAAATTCTGCCAAACCTACGAGACGATCCCAGAGGAAGCAGTTCCGGATCGCGAGAGGCTATCGAGGCGAAAAGAAATGAAACAAGAACTAGATGCAACCTAAAGACGAAGGGGGTTGAGGCAACGGGAAAAGGGAGGGGGCCGGCTCGGAGTTATGCGCGATCCCATAAACGGGGGTCGCGTGGCAGAGAAACATTCGCAAAGTAGATGGTTAGGCTTTGCGGCGCAGGTAGTGGCGATAGTGGTGACTGGCCCCAACAATTACACCGGAATAAAAGCAAATAAAAAATTGAGACTACTGGCAGGGATAGAAGAGTGAAAAAAGAAACGGGGGTGACATAGAAAAAGAAGATAACGGGCGGGCGGAGGGTCAGGAGATAAGTAGAAGTACTGGGGAGTGGTGAGCGGGGGTGAGGAAAAACAAGGCTAGACCAAAATAATGGGTAGATTTCGCGTGGAAGATAGTTGCCATGGGTAATAGGAAACCGTTTAAAAATAGAAGTTGGTATCTAACCGGGCTGAGCTTCGATTTCGTGACTGCCACCGTTACTCTCGCAGGCCAAACCGTTGTACAGCTTACGTGTTCCCCTCACGTATAACCCCCCGACTTTTGGCGAAGTCCCCCTGTCCCCCCTCCCTCCAATTTACCTATTCCCCGCCTTGGACTGGTGTCCTCATCTATTCGAGTCTCATTGTTTGTCATCTAGTTCCTGTTATTGCCAGTATTTTCTTCTACTCGACTCTTTTGCGCTGGAGTAATTGTCCGGGGAATCGTGTGCCCGGCTTTTACTTGGTACACTCCCTCTAGCTGGGAACACGTGGACCTCCAGACGTCCCTCTCTACCCACCTCGACACGGGGGCTCACGACCCACACAAGACGACGGTCTCTTGCTTCTGAACGTTCACCAAAAGATTTATATGTCCACGGATAAATCGAAGGTGGATATCGTCGAATGGCGATTTCAGTAAATCCCACGCGAATACTACCAATATTTTCTGATAAATAAAATTGTCGGGATGGTTAATGTACTGTTCTTGCATCCGTGTATTACGGTTGATATAACATGGTGGTTGGAGGATTCATTTGCCGGTTGATTTGAAAATCGAGAGGGGGACGGTTATACTGGGATCTTCGAGGTGTCTTAATTTAAGAAATTCTCCAACAAACATCCAGTCGTTATTTCGAATTTCAAAGTTCAAGTTTGAAAATGATGATTCTAACAGAGAAAGTGAAAGAAATAATAAGGTGATGGCTCGTGCTATTGTATTTATATTCAATTTTGGAGTTTACAATACAGACAAAAAAATGCGGTTGATTGATGCAGAATGAGAAGGGGTGGCGACAAACACTCCTCTCCCGGTATCACTTTTTTTTGCAATGAATATAAAGATTCAATGGTTTTTCGTTCTTCCAATTAAAAATCCGAATTTTCCGATTCTTTTCTATGGTCTTTAGAATCAATCGAATTCTTCTATTTTTTTAACAGACGGAAGTAATTTTCTTGCTAGCATTTTGTCCACATTAAAAAGACAAAAAGGAAAATTGCTGGCCATTTTCCTCAAAAATTGTTCTGGTTTTTGAAAGAAAATCGTGAAACTCCCCCTGAAATTATAGCCTCGAAAGTCAATTCGAAATTCTGACAAGTGTTGATTTGAGACAAATTTTTGCAGTACATTATATGTTGTCTCCTTCATGAGAAATATATAACATAATGGAGTGCGTGGTTTCCTCGCGTTACGAGACTGATGCTCTCACCAATTGCACTATCAGGAGTTGCTCTAGTGTTTAAGAGGTGGGACTGGTTGCTGCATCTGTCGGTGACTTTCGCAACTAGAGAGTGGTGGTAAGTCGTCCCCCCTCTCCAATCCAAGGGGTTGTGTCCAGTCAAGTGCCGACGAGACGCCTCCCCGAGTTGAGCTTGCCCGGCACACGCGTGATTACGACATTCTTCCGCCGTCCACTCTTTCTTAACTTGTTTCCTTGCGACCCCTTTCCCTAGCCTCCCCTCTACTCCTCCTTGGGCATCGTCTATTCCAGGGATAGTTGTCCCACTACCAAGAAACCGCCCTCCAATGCTGTATATACCGTGTACACTTGTGAGGGTTAGTTAGTATGCATGGTGCGGGAATTCACCGGGAATGAAACGTCAACTCGAGACTCGTCATGCCAACGTTGTGTGATACCATCGTGTCCTTTTCCTAACCACTGCTGTGTGTGTGTGGCTACATCACGGCAGGTTCAATGTAAATTTCTCGGACCCTTTTCATTTTCTCGGGAAATAACAATTGTTTGGGATGAAAGCATTCTTTCACTTGGCGACGAGAAAATTTGAGAAGGGATGAAAGAAGAACATTGTTTTTTGAAACCTGAGTTTTGTAAATTACAATTTTTCAAACAATTAGAATTTCGGAATAAAGCCATTAGCATACTCAATGTTGGGAATTGCAATTCAGCTTGAGATGACATTTCATTGATTGTCAATATTTTATTACATATCTACACGGAGAGAACAATTCCATAAAAATTACGTGTCAGTTCCGTAATCTGCGAGTCAAAACAATATTCCGTAAAAATTACGGAACAGTGACGTACTTTTTCCTGGACTTCTCT